>VWZN01021490.1:807836-828992 GCA_013396955.1 Regulus satrapa
TTTTTTTTAAATGAAGTGCCAGAGCAAAGCAGCGTTCCCAAGTAAGCAGGATATCCTTCATCATGTGCTACAGCCCGACTTGCCTCTGCAGGCTGCTGTAATTAGTCGGCCTGTCTAGCACCTCACTCCTGTTCCCAAGCCTGAATACTAATGCTGGGGCTGGCAACACCAGCATTTGGAAGCAGCCAGCACAGGAGGACCAGCAGGGATGGACTCGTGCACACCCAGCAGATAATTCCCCTTGGAAACCCCCCTGCTGGAGCTCGGCCTGTTTACTTTGAGGGGTTTCCACGAGGTGCAGTCCCGGGGTGATGGGAATCAAGCAAGAGGCTCTTTGCAGAGTTATTTCCCTTGTGACAGCTTATCCCAGCAGGATAAGCCTCCTGCTCCTCTGTCTGCTATCCCTGATGGAGCAGCAGAGGTGAAGTCCTGGCTGTGACAGCAATTCTGGAATGCCAGCACTTGGGGCACGACTCCCCTTGCCCTCTCACTGCCCCTCCTCTGTGCCCTGTTCTGGGCACTGCTGGTGCTCAGCAGGCAGCCAGGTGAGGCACATCCTCCCTGCAGAGACCTGGGCCAAGCCCTTCACCTTTTTAGGGGACATTTAGGCAGCGCTGCCAAGCTTTAGGTGTTTAAGACTCCTGTCACGCCTTTGGCTGTCCCACCAGGCCTCAGGTGAAACTGCAGAGATCCTGATTAAACCTTCCCTCTCATCTCCAGCAGCCAAAACACCCCGAGCCCCTTCCTCCAGCAGCCAAAACACCCCAAGCCCCTTCCTCAACGAGCAAAATCCCCCAGACACCCTGTCCATCCTGGCTTCAGACACAGCCCCGCACCCAAAATTCAGGCAGCACAATCTCTCACTCCGAGGATGATTAAACTCCAACCCCAAACTTCTCAACGTGTGCCAGTTCCTAGCAAATGAGAAATTCCACTGCCTGAGTAATTTGGGCAGCGGCTGAGGGAGCTGTGAGGGCGCTTGGCAGCCCTGGGCAGGTTTTGGTCTCGCTGGTGCCAAAGCACAGCTCTGTCCTTGGGGTAGGAGAGTGCCAGGGACCCACCTGTAAAATCCTGACCTTGGGAAGAACATCAGCCCTGCTCTCCAAGCTGGGCCAGACCCAGTGTCCTGCATTTCACAGAATTTCAGGATGGTTTGGGTTGGAATGAAAAGTCATCTTCCCCCTCCCCTGCCATGGCAGGGACACCTTCCCCCGTCCCAGGCTGCTCCCAGCCCCAGCGTCCAACCTGGCCTTGGACACTGCCAGCGATCCAGGGGCAGCCACAGCTGCTCTGGGAATTCCATCCCAGCCCCTGCCCACCCTCCCAGGGCAGGATTCCTTCCCAATATCCCATCCAGCCCTGCCCCCTGCAGTGGGATCCATTCCCTGGGTCCTGGCACTCCATGTCCTTGTCCAGAGTCCCTCTCCAGCTTTCTGGTAACCCCCTCCAGGTACTGGAAAAAAATCATAAGGTCTCCCCCAAGCATTCTGTTTTTTTCCCAGCAATTCCACATCATCCCTCGTTCTCACGTGGACTCACCGCAGCACCACTTGCACTGGGGATGGGGGCTCCACATGGCTCTAGAAAACCTTTCTTCTGCACCACAAGCTAACACGGATTGCCGCAACAAATGTTACATTTGCAGCCCCTCCTCTCCCTTCTTCTTCCCCCCTCCTCCTTCTTTTTCTATCTTTCTATTTTCTTTTCTCTGCCTCAGGCTTAAGCCAAGTAATTTGAATTCACTGCAAATACTTATCTGTAGTTCCTTACCTGCAATTCATTATTTACTGTGCCCGTTCAGTTAATAGTAAATACTGATTGCTCTAAGGACAGCTCATTCGTTTGTTTAATGAGCTGCCTTTAACTTACACTGAGCAAATCTTTCAAACTATCACTATTTCCAAGGAGCAATGGAGTTCTAGATCCTTTTACTATATCCCCCTGCTTCCAGAAGGACCTCATAAAAATATTGGACAACCAAACAAGAAAAAAAGATTAAATTTCTATTTATCTCATCAACCTAGTGAACAATTTTCCCTACATGTAATTACTGCATTAAAATTGCTCATAAATAGTAGCGGGATGACAGCCAAAATTCCCAGATTAGTGGTCTACCGCTTCCAAGAGAAATTATAATGCACTACTAAATATGGCATCACCCTCAGCTCTTTGGTTCCCTCTTCAAATATTCCTTGTTTAAGTCCTGTACAGCACAAATCTTGAAAAAAGTAATGGATGCCCACAGCTTAACACTGCTGCATCCCTTGGCTAAGCTTTTCATTAGCTAGGGCCACATTAAATTTCTCAGTGACATGGATGTTACAGGACTGGTAAATATTTTTAATTAGAAATTTCAATCTCCTGTGTGGCCCCAGTCATGGAACAATAGGGAAAAAAAACTCTGAAAGAGGGGGGAAAAGAAAAAGAGAAAAAAAAAAAAAAAGTTTGGTTGTTTAATGATTCCACATGGAATTGTTAATGTTGGAAAAGACGAGTTCAGTGCTACAGAGCACAGGGGCTCCACTGCAAAGCCTTCCAGTAAGAAAATAGGCTCCAAGGGAGGCAACCCTGGGACCCAGGCAGGAGGCTCCCAGAAGGAATCAATCCCCTCCCCACCTCAATCAGCTGGGAAAGGTGGAGATTTCTGCTGCATTTCTGATAGAAATGCAGCACCAGTTGCAACTCCAGCACCAGTTGTCATGCAGTTATAGATTAATTATTTTTTTCCCCCCTGAAAACCCTCCCAGTGTGCAGAGTCACTCAAGAGTTTGGAAAAGAGAGGGAATATTCATAGGAACCCCATTTAGTTCAGGTGTCAAAGTTACCCATTGCTTTTCCCCTAAAAGCTTTCTGACATCCCAGTGCCAGTATCAGGGAGAGGATAACCTTCACTAGACTCTTCCCCAGTCACCTATTCTGGGATGTTGTCTGTTCTTAAAAAAGCAGCCCATGATGCACATGCTGGAGGTGATTAAAATCATCACCCAAACCAGAAAGCTGCTCTTCCTTCCGTGGCAAAGTATGTCCAAACACACTGCAGCACACAACACGCACAGAGATATTTTTGGTTTAGATGCAATTCCACTCTCTGGAGGTTTAGTGAGAAAAGACCATGCATTATTTATCTTGCCAAGGTCTTCATAAACATTATCGGACAGCACATCAAAAGGAAAAGTTTTCAGTGCAGTTACACAGCTTCAACATTATTTCACAAAATTTATGCGTTTCAACTACGATTACAACTATTGCACCTTCCCAATTTTAAAATCCATCAGTCTTTCAGCTTCCAAACTGAAAAGCCAGTCAAAAAATGGGAATATAATTTAAAAATAAATAGGAATGCAAGGCCGTAGCACAACGTAGCCGTAAAACACTCAACTCAATAAAGAGTGCAACGGAATTAATTTCCCTGGGCTGAAGTTTTAAGGAATAAATAAGGAATTTGGGAAGGCAGCTTGCCGGGTCCTGGTTGCCTGGGGGAGCAGGTCAGCCCTGGGCTGGGCAGGGTGACAGATGGTGCTGTCCCCCGGCTGCCCCAGGTTCCCTTTGATGCCTGCACTGAAACTGTGGAAACTCAATTTCTGCAGGAGATCTACCCTGAGCTGAGGGGAAGCAAGAGCTGTATGAGCATCTTGGAATCCAAGCGTGTGACCTCAGGAAAAGGCAGCCAGCACCAGCCATCCATTCTCACAAATACTCCCTTTTCTGCTCCCAGCAAAATCCTGAAGTGCAATCCCCTCAAGCCTCATCGGTTCACACCCCATGCTCTGCAATGTGTGAAACAGCCAGCAATAAATGATTTCTCCTGGTCACCTCTCTGCCCACGTAATGGCCCAGCACCTGGGAGAGCTGATTTAATTGGTTTTGTCCATCTGGCAGCTGGAGCACTGAGTGCAAAGACCATATTTCTTAAAGCTCTGCATGGCTTTTGGCCACACACGGGGGTGGAAAGCTGAAGAAATGGGGTTTAATCTGCAAAGTGTAACCTGCAAAGATGCTCAGGAGCCGAGGTCTGCCAGCCCCGTCAGACCTGCTCTGCTGGAACCTCAAAACTCCTCTGAGAAGCACTCGCAGTAAAGATCCCAAGAAAAACCAGGGTGGAAATCAAAACCTGCTTTAGCCTCTTCATGGCCAAAGGACAAATGTGAATGGTGGGTGGGCCAGTGCTGATGATGGGATCCTCATTAAACCTTAGTGATGACACTGCTGGCATGGCCCTTCCCAGCAAATGGAGATATCCAGGTCACTCCTGCCAGCAGGAGCACACAAACGTGCAGCCAAATTCTCCCCTTAGGGATGTTTTTAAATACCTGAGTAAACTCCAACACCTGCATCGATCTGAGGAGAGCAGCAGGGAAATGGGACACCAGGTGTCCCCACAGTGGCTCTGCTCAGAGGGAGCACAGAAATCCTCCATCCTCCTGCAGCTGCCTGGGGACTCTGTGAGCCAGATCTGCTGCTTAACACCAACAGCCCTTTCCTCCAGAAATTAAGTACCTTTTTCTTCTAATTAATTGCTTCCCTGCCCATCCTTACTGCATATAAAACTGCTCCTTCTCCAGTTCATTTTTGGACTGGGTTACCTGGGCAGGCAGCTCTGAGCACTGGGCCCCTACAGCAGCTCCTGTGACAGACAAGTTTAGGTCTCTAAACACAACCTCTTCTTGAATGGGAACTAATCCATATTTTTGCATATATCTCCTTTATTCCTTTAAGCCTTCTTCAGTTCTACTGTGGCACCAACTTCTCTTTCAGGGGAAAATCTGGATTTAATGTAGTGTACTCGAGGTGCATGTACCACATCCTGCAGCACAAATTGCTTGTGGAGATGTTGTGCAGACTTCTGAGAAACCCACAAGTATTTAATTAAGAAGTTTTTAAGTTATTTAGAGTGGAATTAAAAGTACGATGCTGAAATTTTAGACCGAATTCCTTCACTCTAAGGGGTATTTTGCATAATTCCTGTACAAGTCATTGTAAAATAAGGGTCTGGCTTTACATATGAACATTTACAGATGTAAAAGCAGCCTAATTCCCCCACGTGTGTCTGGTTTATCCCCTTCACCTGAAGATCTGGCCACACATCATTCCATTTTTAACCAATGAAAACCACAGAAATTATTCCAGCACGAGGAGACAACGCTGCAGTAGAGGAATGTCATGACCTACAGACACACAGTGACCATCATCCTCCTCGCTGGCCACAAACCAGACACACCTGAAAGCACAGCCTCTTAAAAATTCAACTGCTGTCCGAGGCTTTTGCCATTCTGCGTTTCCTCGAGATGCTACATCTCCTAAACGAGTTTAGCACATTTCTGGCTGAAACTAGTTTTATATTAATTGAAATTTTCAACAGCCATTAGCATTTCGGCTCATAGGTCAAGCATGAAGCAGAAAGCGAAGGACAGCAGCAGGTGGGGTGGGTGATGGGGGATGAGGCTGTGGCAGGCACAAAGGGAAGGAAAGGAGAAGAAAGGAAAGCAGGCTGCAGTTTGTGCTCAGATGAGACTGCCAATGACAGCCTCTGCCAACAGAGGTGATGCAAATTCTCCGAAATTTCAACACGAATTTGCAAAGGTGCCTGCTGCTTTTGTACGCTCATCCTGCCTCTTTCCAAACACATAATAATGAGAAAATCACCAGCTTTCTCCTGTTAATACAAACAAGCAGGAGTTATAGCAAAGCAACGCCTCACCTTGAAAGGCTCTTGTGGATGCCACAGCCAGTCTGAGCCATTCCAGCTCCTGCTTGGAGCACATCCTTGGCACACACAAAGCCAGGAGAGCTCTGCTGGCTGGGAAACGTGGGCAGGGATGTGCCAGGCAGAGCTCTGGCAGGCCTCGGGCTAATGAGATTGTGCAGTCAGCAGAAAGCTCGGGGAGAGCAGCACAAAACCCACTCCAAAGGCACAGCCAAGGGCTCCTCGGATTCTGCCACCAGAGGAACCCTGTCAGGAACTGAAGGAGGGGGAACATTTACACACCCGGCCCCTGATGGGCTCCGTTCCAGACACAGGAACCATCCCAGTGCCAGGAAAATCACCTGGCAAGGGCAGAAACCACTGCAGGGCATGGAGGGCTCCACTTGGCAATTCCCACAGCGTGGGTTTGTGTTTGCTGGAGAGCTCCCTGTGCTGGTGACAACATGAACAGGGGGAAAAGGGGACTTAATTGCCAATGAATTACCTCTATAAACAGCAGAAAACAGCTATTATTCCCACTCTATCCATTAAGGATCATCTTTTCCTGCTGCATTCCAGGCAGGTGAATTCAGTCACGATGTGCAGCACTGGCCAAACAAAAAAAGTCAGATATCACAACCCCTAAATCTGAGCTCCCTGCTTCATCTGTGCCAGAAAAAATGCACACTCACAGAGCTTCTCTGCCTCAGGGACTCGGGAGATGCTCAGTGTATTCCCAAAACCTCAAGGGAAAAACCCTGGTGGGCTTCACGCAAGAAATCTTCAACCTCAAAGCTGCAGCAAATCCCCTCTCCCAGTTTTACCCTCCAACTCAGCACAAGGGCAGTGGAAGTCACTGGGACACTGCGTGTCCCTAATTTAAACTGCAGCCAGTGACTCATGGCACGGAGGGTTTCACGGCAAGCAGGCTCTGCACTCTCTGCCTGCTTCTGTTTCTCCTCCTTCTGTGTAATAACTGAGATTAGCTCTTTCAGCTTCCTGCAGGATCTACCCACACTCGCTTTTCCTGGTTAGTCAAGGCCATTAAGCTTCCAACATTTTCTATGTTGCCAGAGATATAAGGGATTATTCAGGAAAAATAAAAATAGAAAAAAAAATCAAGTTCAATGTAGTGATTTGACACAGACACTTCGTGGAAGTGTTTAAGGGTACAAGTGAAAGACCATCCACATCACCCTGAAATCCTGATGTGCCTGTCTGGACAGGGAGCAACATCTTTAAATTGGGGAATCTTGGTCTGACTCTACAGGAGGATCCAGTGGGACTTACAGTCTGCCAAGGCAGTCCCCCCAGAGGAGCTGATTTATGGCAATAGCTGTAGGATTTGGCCCAGTTTGTGCATTAGGAGTCTGAGTAGCTGAGCAAAGAGGATGGCATTAGAGATCCATGGATAATTCATCCTGATTCTTCGTTCCCTGCTTTCCCTGTTTCTACACCTGGCATCTACAACAATTTCCTTTTTCCATGAAGAACTTCACAGCTCAACAAAACCCCCCATAAGCCTAAATAAAAACACAATTCAGCAACCCAGGGGAGACACTCTCGTTTCACCTGCATTTTATAGGAGCTCATTTTTACAGACTCATGAGGAAGATGGGACAAATTTTTCTCAGGATCTCCAGAGAGGAAAGAGCTCAGAATCATATCAAGAGTGTCTGAGACATCCTCCTAAGTAGCATAATGCTGCAATTTATCTGGTCATCATTTTGTTCCTATAGCTTCTGCTAATGGAAATAGGGGGTTTTTTTTGGCAATGCTTTCAGGGAAACCAAGTTGTTGATAAGGTGAGGATTATTTCTGAGCACAGCAGCAATTTTCTGCACTTGCTCTGGTAGTTTTACTATTGTAAGGAAAAAGCATCATTCAAAACACTCCAAACCCCAATGATTTTCTAGCTGCAACAGTTGCTTTTCTCCATTAATACCTTTTCTTTTCTAAGGCACTAAATCAAAACATCCATCAACCACACTGAAGACAGCTGGCTGACAATATATTGAATATATCTGCTGTAGCTGTGAAAGAAAGGGAAGAGACTCTGTAATTCTGCTTCTGTCTCCTCGGGATCCACATTCATCATCCCTCCCAGCACTGGCAGGCTGCAGAGAAGCAGCTGTCAGTGGCTGCAGCACCTCCAGGTGATCACAGGAGATGTTTCATCAGGAGCATCACAAGCCCAGGGAGCATTTTAAGGCTCAGTTGATCTTTAGAGATACAATTTTACTCCAGCTAGGTGGCTGAGCAGAAAACAATGAGGAAGCAAGGCAGGCAGCAAAACACGCTGCTCAAACAGCCTGAAAGCCTTGGGAAAATAGGATTGCTTGGGAAAATATGATTTGCCTGTTTACCCACAAAAATGTTTTGAAGGAAACTGGGAAAAACTAAATCTATTCCCTCAGCTCCTGAGGAGTTGGTAAAGTATCTCCTAAGGCCACACAAGAAGGTTTAGAAACAACCCAGACAAGTAACTACTGGGCAATTTAGGTGCCTGCTTTTACTTTTGTTTTTGTTTTCCATGGCAACAGCAAAATCCACTCACCTAAACCCCGCCACCAAATATGAAATCTTTGTTTCAAAAGCTGGAGCTGCCGCTGGTTGCCCATGATGTGACTTTCTGAACACTGAGCACAAACCCTCCATTATCATCCCTCAGTTTTGGGAAAAAAATCTCCACCCCCACCTCGCTGGAAATTAAATTAAATAAAATCAAATTAGAAGTACAGCGAGCAAATATTAGGAGTGGGAAGTTCTGTCTGAATAACTAAAATCTGCTAAAGTTATGTAAAACTGCAAGGGGAAGCTTCGTGTTGAATGCCAAACAGGCAGAACCAGGATTTCACTGCCCATTCTGTCCACAACACCAAGTTCTTCAGAACAAGGGTGGCTTTTACTCCCCAGCCCACCGGCAGAAGTGTTGCTCTAATTAATGACTCGCACATTAGGAGAAGTGCTTTCCCTGTCATGTGCATGAAAACTGCATTACAGACTTCATCCACAGCTTCTACAGCATCACAGACACTGCTCTGCCTTCCTCAAAAAAAAACCCCAAAAAACCAAAAAAAAAAAACCAAAAAACATTGGCAGTACTGTTGGTCAGATTGTTTGAACTAATTCCCTTCCTTATAAAGACTAATCAGAAAGTGGCTAAAGAAACCTAAAAATATCACAGAGATGGGTCAGTTATACACAAGGACTTTCATAAACTTGTCTCTCAAATACCTCTGACTTAACTTCTGCTCCTTCACTCTTCCCTGAAGACCTGAGCCTGGCAATGTCCCCATGGAAGAGACTCAAGGATTTATTCCTTATAAATCTGAGCATTTCAAAGAGCTCATGTAGGAGTTTTTCAGCTGCTTCAGGGCTAGGATTGAGACACAGGACATGTTTTGTTTTGTCTTGTTTTGGTTGGGTCTCAGATGTTTGTTCTTCTTATCAGTGCTACAAGGGATGAGTTCTCAGCACCTCAGCTTCTGGGTAGGAATGGCCATGAGAGCTTCAGCTCCAAGGGCTTTGAAGAGTAAACTTAACTAATGAATAATTGCCAGCTGGATTGTTTTTACTTTGAACCCAATAACCAGACAGCTGTGACCTGCAGTGTGGCATTTGACACCCAATCACAAAATATCACCCAAACCCATGGAGAAAAAGGAAGAAGAACAAAAGTCAACGCCCTAAATCTTGTTGCATACACCACTATACCCTAAACCCTAAAGCTGTGAGTTTTCCCCCTGTGACATCCCACACTTCTCTCCAAACTCCAAACCCACAATCCCAGCTCCATCACCCAATTTTGGGATTTTTTCCACGGTCTCAGGTCCAAAGCAGTGTTCTGGCAGCACAGGGAGCCCAGATTCCTCTGTGCCTGGGGTTCTGACACAGGCCTACATTGTTAAAAATAACATTTCATGTTAAAGAAATGGCATGAACCCTTTAGAAATCCAGGTCACGACACGGCAGAAGGTGCAAAGGAGCTCCCCAGGAGTCTGATGCTAAACACAGAAAACTCCCCTCGGCTGGAGCACAAGGGCAGCCCTCCTGCAGCAGGGATACACAGCTACCTCTCCTTCAGTCAGAGAGGCTCTCTGAAGCTAGAGAAGAGCTGATTTTGTACCCACCAAACTCTGCCTTGTTCTATGTGACAGAAAAGCCTTCCTCATGACACCCTGTACGCCTCAAACACAGGCAGCAGGCGATGCATTTGCTTTCTGGACACTCTCCTCTCTGTAAACCTCCCAGAGCTTGAAGCACCCTGGTTTCCCAGACAGGCAGAGAAGAAGCTCATAGATACTGAGGACACCAAAATGCAAAAATGAAACCCACTTCTGCAATTACAGCACAAGAAGCCCTTGGAGCTTTCCCCTCCGTTCTCCTTTTCCTCCCTTTATTTAGCTGAAGTTATTTAGAGGACAGATCTCTGTTTAAGCAGCTGCTGCCACAACTAGTTGGTCCAAGCAGCTTTTTTAATTAAATATTTGCTGCTGTGAGAGTTTTCTCTCCCCTCCCTGCTCTCCTTGTGGACAACATTTGTTCTTGCAAAGATAAGAGGAACCAGCCTCCGCCTTCGCCTGCGAGGCCTCCTGCACTCCAAACTCCTGCAATGGTGTGAAATCCCCACAAAAATTAATTTTTATGATAGTCATCATGACATTTTCCTATCAAGGACAACCATCAACAATAAGGAAAAGAAATAAGGCTTGCTGGGATTTAATAATGATTATTAAATTATGTCATTTACATAATTAGACCTCAGTACTAACTATGGCATATCTCTTTTATGGCATGGTGAATTGGCAGAGCACTTCATAAAGAGATTTTTGGGTTTTTTTTCCCTTTCTCTCCCATCAACTACAGAGGAGCAGATAAGGTAAATGATATCACAACCCATACTAAGCAGATTTACACAGAGGCAGGAAATGGAGGTGAGTTTCATGACGTGAATGAGAGAATTCTTGAGAAATGTGGATTTCAAACAGGTTTCTTACACATTTGTTCTTCTCAGAATTCCTCCCTAGTCAGCAGCCAGGTCCAGGAATGCCTCTGGGATGCTTTATGGTATTTCCCAACCAGGACCAGGGACCATTGGTGTGCACAGAATTGCTGCCTCTGTTCCTGCCAGCAGGTAACCCTGGGAGCAGCACTGGCTTGACCCAATGCCAGTAAAGGCTTGACTTGCTTGGGGAAAAGCTCCAACTGCTGTTTCATAAAGCAGATGTGTCTCGACTAATTTTTACCTGGTCCGGGTAAAAGATGACTGAGATTGTCACCTATTTCCATTCTGGAAACAGCAGAGCCAAGTTAGTATGACCAAAACAAACAAACAAACAAAAAAAAAACAAAACAAAACAAAACAAAAAAATATTCCAGTTTGACAGTGGTAGAAAAGGGGAACAGAAAATGGAATGCTTTTTGAGAAAAGCTGTTTCCACAGCTAGTACCAACACTTTCGGTCCTCCTCCATGCAGAACTGAGGGAGCAGCAAGGGATGAGTTCCCTGGGAGGGTGGGCAGGCCCTGGCACAGGTGCCCAGAGTAGCTGGGGCTGCCCCTGGATCCCTGGCAGTGCCCAAGGCCAGGCTGGACACTGGGCTGGGAGCACCTGGGACAGGGGGAGGTCCCTGCCTATGGCAGGGGTGGATGAGCTTTTGATTCCCTTCTAAGCCAAAACCACTCCATGATTCCACGAGGCTGAAGGGATGAAAGTGCTGAGAAGCAGCAGCACAGAGCAGCACAGGATTTGGAGTGGGAGATGGAGCTGGAGAGAGGGAGGTTTCAGGAAAAAGGAGGCAGCACATAAGGAAATGAGAGCAGGCACCACACGAGGCTGGGGCCTCGCAGCAGCTGCTGTTCCACATCCATGAGCAAGGGAACAGATCCTGGGAGAGGGAGGGTTCTGCCAAAATCTGGGGATGCAGCAGAGCAGGGATCAGAGACAGGCAGCACAGGGAGCTGGGAGAGTTTGTGAGGCTGGAACAGCAACTCACTGGGGAAGAAATGAAAGAGAGTCTGGGTCTCCAGGCCCCAAGCAGGGAACTGGGGACCCTGTGATGGCAGTGGAAGTCTGGGGGAATCAGAGAGCAAAGCAGCAAAATCTGCATTTGAGAGCATTTCAAACCTGCCTGAACTCCCCCGGCTGGAGCCACCGTGGGAATTTATTTCAAAAAGAAATACTACTATCATATCACCAGGCAAATTTTAAAAATATATATAAATAAGATACATTAAGGCAGACAAAACTGTACAAACTATTCAGTACAGAGGCACAGGAGGACTCAGCCCTCACTTACTCCAATCTGCACCAGGGTGTATCCTCTGAGGACAGCACAGATGCTCCTGACTGACATCAGCTTCACTGGCAAAGAAGGAATAAAAATCTGATCTTCTGTTTCCATGGGAAACCTGTCAAATTCCACTCAGGCACCACAACACCTCACTGTCTTTCCAGTAGCAGAAGCAACTGCTGAAGAAAAACAGGGCTGGGGCCCCTCTCTGCTACCTGTCTCAGGAAAATCTTTCTTGGGGGGGATTTATTAACATGACTTATATGTTTATAAACATCACCCAAGAATTGCAGTGCAGTGTGCTTCCTGAGAGGAACAGAAACCAGCAGATCCCCATTCCCTCTGCTTCCCTCAGATCATTCACTATAAACCAAGGTCACTGGCACTCTCCTGGGCACCAGGCAGGTAAATCCAAGCTGACAACACACACAGCTCCTTCGAATCAGTGCAGCAATCAGGGAAGCCTGAGAGCTGCTCTAAAATGCCTCTTACATTATGGAGCAGCCAGAAAATTTAAAAAATAAAGAGTGAAATCTCCAGGTGGGCTTCCACCCCCAGCAGACCTCTCCGAAATCCAAGCGCTGTCAGGCTGAACTCACCAAAGCAAAGACAAACAAGATTTCTCCTTTGTAGGTAACGCCTTTAGCAGCTCCTAATCCAGGTACACATGAAGTTTCTGTTTCCTAATTGTGTCTGCTTTTCTTCTGCAATAACAGCATTTCTAATTTTGCAACTCTGGCTTTATTAGACTAAATGTTGTTTTCATTCTCAACCTGGCTAAGGTTTAAATGGGCTCACAGAAGCTTGTTGGGCACAAGGGATACCACTTTCTCCCTCAAAGAAATCAGTGTTTTCAACAAATACTTTAAGCTTCTATAATCCAGGACAAGTTTGGGCATCCCAAGCGTCTGGGAGCGGCTCTCACTCACTGCAAAATCAGCTCCAGGGCTGCTGAAAGGAATCTGCAGCTGAGGAGGAACCCTCCCAGGAGCTGGATGTTGTCTCTAGCACCATTTCTCCCTATCCAAAGGGAAAATCTTGGACTCCAGAAAACATCTGGACTGGAGCAAAGTGTGGCTCATCTGTTGTTAGACCTGGTGGAGAAGCTTTGGCAGGGGCTGCCCAGGGAGGATTGGAGTGGCCACCCCTGGAGGTGTCACCTGGAGGTAGCACTCAGGGCTCTGGGCTGGGGACAGGGTGGGGATGGGGCACAGCTGGGACTCGGTGATCCTGGAGGGCTTTTCCAGCCTCAGTAATCCTGGGACTGCTGGCTAGATGCAAATGGTGTTGCAGAACATGTCCCAGAGCCTCACCCAGCACCTGCTGGTGACCCCCACACCCCCAAAACATTCACCTCAAACACATACCTGCACTCTGGGGCTGACCTGTGCCATTGAAAAGCCCCTGGACAGCAATTCAGCCATGAACAGTGAGAGGGTGGCTTTAATTTCATTGGAAACCTGGCACTTCCTCTGCCCCAGACTCCACAGGGATCACAGACTGAAGTGTCACCTGCTGGGAGGAATGACACCAACCTGACCCCAAAGCCACCCTACAGGTGACAGAGCCAGGATCCCCCACATCACCCACTCCAACAGGTCTGCCTGGGGATGTTTCACTAATCCTGAACCACAAAAAGGCTTCAACTATCTGTCAGTCAGGCTGCTCCCCGCTGGCCTCCCCGCAGCCTCGCAGCCTTGCTGGGAGGATTGTAACTGAGATCACCAGCGCTGCCAACGTGCTGAGGAAAATTAAACCCCAGCCGTGGCAACAATAGCTATTACAAAGTGTGTAATCAGCAGGAGATGGGATGAATGGTTGTAATTCCAAGGAATAGAAAGCATTTTTAAAGCGCCTTTAGTCTCATCCATGCTTCTTTAATATTTAGCTGCCTAATATTGGCGTTTTTTACAGCCAAGCTGCAATTCCAGTGAGGTACAAACTTGTGGAGTCTAATGTCAAGCTATGTGGTAGAGTCAAGTAAACATTTGTAGTAATTATATGCCCAGGAGATTTCATCCCCTCGCAGAATTAACAAGCAGCTCAGTAAATTACATATCACTCGCTCTGCAATTGCTGCATCCCCAGCAAAGAGCTCGGCTCCATCTCCAGCAGCCCTGACACGACGTGTCAGAGCACAGTGCAAACCTGTCAGCCTGTTCCTGTGCGCTCACAGCAGCCACCACCTCACCTCGCCGAGCTCCTTTCCCAAGGTTTGGACACGGTTCTCTTTGCAGAGAAAAACCCAGCCCTGCCCTGTGAAGTTTGCTCGCGCCTTGTGACGCGCGCTGGAATTCGCTTCGATCAAAGGGACGAGCTGGATGTGCTGGGGATCAGCCCGAACTGCAGATGGGTGTCTGGAAACCCTGAAACGCTCAAGCTGCCTGCAGAGCAGCGTGCCCAGCCAGCAGCAGCGAGGCTCTTGCTGCACACATATGTTCCGAAAGCGCTCGCTCTGCACAAAGCTCATTAGGCGCCCTGACAACCACCCTGATCCAGCAGGAGCCAAAAGCTACCGTCGGAAAGTCAAGGAATGAGAATGGCTCCGAAGATTTCCAAGGGAGAAAATGCAGATTGCTTTTAAATATCTCTTTCTAGACTCCCCCGGCCATGCCAGGGTTACCAGGCAGAGTGATTCCAAACAAGCGCCTCGATTAGGAATTTCAGCACAGCGATAAATTGCCCAAGCAGCTGCTGCACTCTGGCTCAGAGATGAGTGCCCTTTAGCGTTTGCTAAAGTGATTTCCTACAAAATCCCTGCCATTTGTCAGGCCACTACCTGGAAAGCAGAATACACTTACAGGACTCGCAGATTCATCACCAGCTAATTCTGTTTTCTGAACAGCACAAAACAAAAAGGAGACAATGCTCAGCCATCAACTTATTTCACGTCTTACATCAGTTTGAAGACAGTGGTTACTGCCTTCCCCAGAGAATCACAGAAGGGTTTGGGTTGGGAGGGACCTTAAAATCCATCTTGGTTGACCCCCTGCCATGGCAGGGACACCTTTCCCTGTCCCAGGTTGCTCCCAGCCCCATCCAGCCCGGCCTTGGGCACTGCCAGGGATCATGGGGAGCCACAGCTTCTCTGGGCACCCTGTGCCAAGGCCTCCCCAGGAAGAATTTTTCCTGTTGTCCCATCTAAACATACTCTCTTTCAGTCTGAAGTCGTTCCCTCCTGTCCTTCCCTGCAGGCCCTTGCAAAAGTCCCTCCCCAGCTCTCTTGGAGCCCGTTCAGGCATTGAAAGGCTCAATGGGGCCCCTCCAAAGCCCTCTCCAGGCTGAGCAATCCCAATTCTCACAGCAGAGCTGCTCCATCCCTCACGCCCAACACACCTGAAGCTCAGAGCCGCGGGGCTCCACGTGGGAGATGCTGCTCCACTCCAACCCTGCCAGGGATGAACTGAGCCCCAGCCCTGGCTTTGCACCCTCTGACCGCCAAAGAGACAACAGCTAAAAGATGGAGACACAGCCAGGGATGTGAACAAGCTGTAACAACAGCGAGCTCCTTTCTGACACAGGAATTTATCTGTTCATTCTTTTCATTTCCCTGGCAAATTTAATCCTGCTTCTAATCTTTCTGGTTGCAGGAGTGATGTGCTGGAACCGCATCTCTCAGCAGAGTCGACGTTAGCACTCGAGCATTGTTTTCTTTCCCTAAATGACTAATTTATACTGTGCATTCTCTAATACCACAGCCATCTGCCAAAAGGTGTTCAAACCCTCCACATTGCAACAGACTCTATTAATATGTATTAAAAATCACATTACAGTTGACATAAGCCATTTCTGTACATGCATATGAAAAATACGACTATTATGTTTAAAACTTTCAGCTAATCATGCATCACTGGTTTTCTCCCTCTGAGTTTATAATTTAAATCTTTAAATGTTTCATAGCAGCCTCATCAAGCCAAGATTTCTGATGGCTGTGGAGCTGAGACAGCCCATTAGAGTAACAACAAGAAAAGGAAAAAAGAAAACAAATAGGAATCTGGTTTTGGAGGGGGGAGGGGGGGGAAGAGGAATTATTTATAGATGGCCATAAAATAATAATAATTAAGAAATAATTGCATCTGCATCCTTCATTGTTTCCTGTGATATTGGTCACGGTGCAGGGATGCGGCGTGACATAAATCTGTCCAAAAGGATGGCCAGCAGACAGAGCAGCTGTGACAGATGACATGCTCAGAACAGACAATCAGAGGTGACTTTGTACAAGTCCTGCTAAAAGCCTGAACGTCAGACCCCATCCAGCTCCCCAGTCCAGCTCTGCCTCCTGCAGCGTGCAGGGAACATTCCCTAATTTCTATTTCCCTCACAGTCTCAGGGCATTCACTCGGTGCAGCTCGTTTAAAGCCTTGGCAGCCAGCAGGCTGAAAGCTCTGAGCAGCTGAAGCCCAGAGCAGGGACACAAAGTCCCCAAATCCCTGCAGAATCTGCTCCCTGCAGGACCCCGACTCCTCCAGGCTGCTGGCAGGATGGGCACCAATATTTCCAGGGATTTGGATGCTCTGCTCACATGAATACCGCCAGTGATCTGGGAGCCCAAGCTCCAGGGGTAATTGGAAAATCCCAGAGTGGGTTTTGGGGTTTTCTGGTTTGTGTATTTCCCCTCAAGAACTTAAGAGGCAGATCCTCCTGTGGAAGCAGTTATTAGATTTGCCGAGCTTTTTCCCACCTGAATTACTCTTTGTGAATGTTAATCACTGTCATTACACAGTTAATTGTCTGTCAAACACCCGCCTCCATTACCATACATCCTCCCCCCAACCAAAACAAAAACAAAACAAAACAAAAAAATTAAAACAGGTCAGGAAAGAAACCAAAAACACAAAACTGGGTGCCATTTAATGAAGGGCTTTTTTTTCCCAGAGATTCAGATCCCTTCCCCCTTTGCCACACTCCTCATTTCTGAATTATTTCAACCAGCTTTTCCTATAAATGTCTTCAAGAGCAAACCTCCAAGAAAGAGTGTAGCGCTCCTCTCCATGAGGTGTATAAAAACTTCTGGATTCTCTCCTGAGTCCAAATTTTTATCCCAGCATGGACATGGCATCCCCCTCCCTGCTCCTTCGGGCCATGCCAAACCCCTGGCACACTCGGGGCCTCTCTCTTCCCTCCTAACACAGCCATTCCTCAATGAATATTCCATGAATTTTAAACACAGGCCAGGCAGGATGGGGCAGGGAGCACGCTGGGACAGTGGAAGGTGTCCCTGCCACGGCAGGGGTGGCACTGGATGGGCTTTACTGTCCCCTCCAAGCCACACCACGGTTCTGTGACACCAGAACAGCGACAGGCTGAAGTGGCCCAGCCTAAGGGAGGAGAGAAAAAGAGCCCAGAGAGCCAAAGCTCCCCCAGGAGTCAGGCAGGGCTCAGGATGGATCCCAGATCCCTGGCACAGCAGCTGCTGGGCCATGCCAGGAGCCTCCAGCAATGCCCAGTGCCCTTCACACTCCAGAGCTAAAAGGGTACAAGTGGAGAGCAGGGAGAAGAGGTTTAGAGTTCCAGCACATCAAAGGCTTAGTGACATTGAAGTAATAAGAAATAATGAATATTTAACTCCCAGCTCATATTAAAAAACCTATTAATGTTTTATTTTGTCATCCATAATGAAACAAGAAATTGGACCAGTGGTTCTTAATGATATCTGTGGTGCACAAGGAAAATTTCTGGGCCAAAAACCAAGGCAGGAGTGGGCAGCTGAGGGCCAGGGCAGCCTGGGCTTGGACTCTGGCAGCCTCAGGCACTAAGCAGCACTTCCCTGAACTCTGTGAAACCTTTCTGAAGGCAGAACAGGAGCTCAGGGCAGGGTGATGTGGATTACAGATCTCCAGTCTGACCCTGCCACTGCAGCCCTTCCCTTACCCAAATCACTGTGGTGTCTTTAATTAAGGAGCTGGTCTTGGACAGGAGGCAGAAATTCAAATTCCGGCTTTGACAGATTTTTTACATATGATCTTACTGAACTTTCCTGTGTTGTGATGCACCTTCCTCTTCCATCTTTTGGACACCTGCTTGTGTTCATGCCATTCTCAGGTGTGCAATGAATGTAATCCTTGGAACCCCCATGGATACGCAGGTCTGTTCTAATAACAGTACATTAAATCAGAGCCTTAAGGTAGTATTTCAGCCTTATTTTGAGGTATATTTGTTCCATATTTGCCAGGAAATTCAGGCTTTTAATTAGGAACATTAGGTTGTTTGAGTCAGCCCTGTACCAGTTCACAGCTGTGACACAGAGGTTTAAGAGACCCGACAGCACCTGCGATCATGTGAAAATTATTAATTTAACTGTTCAAACCCCAAATAATAGGAGTAAGGGTAGTAAGGGTCCAGGGTATGCAGCAAGGTGAAATGAATGGAATTCCCCACTTAGGGCACAACACCTGCAGCTCTGTGGGCAAACAGCTGCCACCCTCGACGGGAGGACACGGGTGACAATCGCTGCCACTCGGGCTCCTCACACTCTGCTGCTCCCAGGGTCTGGGGAGGGCACACAGAGGAGCTGCAGCCCCAGCTCCAGCCCGGAGGGACTGACAGCAGAGCTCACGCCACAAAGGAGCCGAGATAAACCCGGGGTCATCCGTCCTGGAGCAGTGACAATGACACAACACAGAGCTCTCCCAGTGATTCCTTCCTCCTGGCAGAGGTCTAACAGGCAGGGTAAAGTCACACTGGGAGCACTGATCCTCCTCTCAGTGCTCTCAGTCCCTCTCTTTGGCACCACTCACTCCCCTCCAATTCCTCACACAGGCAGCCAAAACTCCTCACTCCTTCGGTGCTTTGCTCCCTATCCCTTACTCCTTCAAGTGCTTTGCTCTCTACTCCTCACTCCCTCGGTGCTTTGCTCCCCATTCCTCACTCCCTTGGTGCTTTGCTCCCCATTCCTCACTCCTTTGGTGCTTTGCTCCCCATTCCTCACTCCTTTGGTGCTTTGCTCCCCATTCCTCACTCCTTTGCTCCCCATTCCTCACTCCCTCGGTGCTTTTCCCTCTCTTGCTGCCCCAGGACCCAGAGAACAGAGCCCAGCCACCCCTGGAGGGTGCAGGAGTGCAGCAGTGGGGACAGCCAAGCCTCGGGACACGTCGGAGCCTCGCAGAGCCCTCTAGCAGTGGAGATTCCAGCCTCCCTGCTGTCAGTCCATCCTTTATCACGGCCAGGCCCTGTCGGAGCAGATCTGCTTTGCATATCCTATTACTTATCCGAGCATTTAGCCACAGGAGCCTCTGGAGAGCACATTAGCAAAGATTAGGGACTCATTTGACCAACGACTTCCCTGGAGAGCAGCAGTGCTCCAGTGCAGGAGGCACAACTGCTGCTTATCCCGAGTCAGGGATGAGTGTGGAAAAGGTTAAATCTTCCTGCTTTGGGTTCTCTCCAGTTCAAACCGGCCACTAACCCTTAATAATTTAATTTATTTGCATTAATGGACCAGGGAGTCAATATTTGTGTTAGCCTATTGCACAAAACAATTTGAAAAGTTTCCTATAAATCTGGTTCAATTTCATTTCTTAATGCTAGAGAACCTTTATTTCACGAGATACCAGGAGCCTAATTAATATTTCATGCTTATTACTTAGGCTCAGCCTCACAATAATCAGTTCCTAAACCCAGCTTCCACAGGACTCTGCTTGGAGTATTTAATCTTTTGGTATCTGCAGTGCACCTCTGATTTGCAATGAATTTACGTCAAGCTGATTTATTTCTATTTTCATACCTGAACCTTTCTTGTTAATTAAAAGAGAAAAATCAGTGTATTGTTCTCTCTGCAGTTGGGGTGTTCATTTCCTCTCCTCTTTCTCATGTTCTTCCTCTGCCCTTTTTGCCTACAAGGCACAAAGTACTGAGTGATTTCCAGACACAGAGCTCCTGAATTTAATCTAAATTAAGCCCCACATCCAATTTGATAACAAATCCCTGCAATGTAAGTAGTCACACTTGGTAAATACTGCATGATTGTAATTACAAAGCTAAAAATCATAACATGAAAGTGTTGATTAATGCTTCAAAGCAGATTTCCCAGCATTCTGTATCTGGAATCCATCTGATTCATCCTATATGTGATTGCTCTGTTTGGCCTAAGGCTAAAAACCTCAATTTTTCAAACTATTTCTTCCGACTATAAATGTTTCTGCTGGGAAAATTGGCCACTTTCTTCCTTCTTTCTTGCCTTCTTTCTTTCTCATTTAAAGATCTCTGAATCCAAGCCATACAGTTAATAAATACATTTCAAGTTCATTTTGTTCTGGGCATACCAAGGTGGTTTTTACTGCAATAGACATCATCCCCGAGTGTGAATTGTGACTTTGGGAAGTTGAGTTGCTAAATTGCAAAGGATTCTCCTATAGGAAGGATCAACTAACAGCCAATTCTTTTCCTAGTCCTTTTCCACAGCCTTTCCACCTGCAAGGGAGGAAGAAAACTACAGTTGGAAATGCAGCATTCCTACTCCCAAACGCTCTGAGAAAGCTGGATAAACCCAAGATATATTCAGATTTATTTCCAAGTCTAAGACAGAATAAAATCACCTTTCTGGCTGTGCGGGAGCATCTTTCCAACCTTCCCTTCTGGGAAAGAGCTGGATCCTCTTGCCCTCCCTTGCCAGGAATCAGCTCAGGATGTGAGGCTGAGTTTTCATCCAGCCAGAGCAAATCTGGGCAGCCTCAGCCCATGCAAGGTGTTTGGGAAGCTGCACTGCTGATAATTAACATCCCCTCTGAGCTGGGGCTTCCCTGCTGACTGCCCTACCCTGAGATGGAGAATTTTAATATTAAACATCCACAGGGGGGATAAAAAAGAGGGAGGGGATGGGAGGGAAAAGAAAAAAAAAAAAAGTCTGTTAAATTCTTAAGTTTTGGTGCCTGAAGGGGATCAAATCCAGTCTGAAAATATCTGTTTGGACAGTTATGGACAGGGCTCTCAGAGCCTGGTGTCAGCTCAGACAGATGAGCTGAGCAGTCACAATTCCCTCACTTTTCTTTAGCCCAGCAAGCAGCAGCTCTGCTGGCAAACTGGGGAGGGGAAAGAAGATAGCCCTGAGCCCAAAAGAAGATTCCCCTAAAAGATCTGCCCAAGCAGAGCTGTTCCTGAGCACATTCCATGGATTCTGGGCACAGTGTGCAGTGAGGGGATGAGGAGCCTCTGCTTTCTTCACTTTTTTTTTTTTTTTTTT
>VWZN01021490.1:837328-852062 GCA_013396955.1 Regulus satrapa
CTGTTCTTCAACTGACATTTCTGGGTTTGCATTTGTGAGTCAGCAAGGAGAGGCTGCTGCCAGACACAAGTGGTATTTGAGGAAATATTACCAGATGTTAACCACAGGACACAGGACGTAATTATCCATGTGAGATTCAGAAAACACGACCTAGAAAGGAGGAGGTTTGCTCACTCCATGAAGAGAGAGGGCTGGAAGAGGGACATGGCAGCAGTATTCCAACACATGACAGGGTTTAATTAAGAAGGCTCCAATCAGCTGTCCTTTGGGAACACCTCTAGTGGCTGCCTTCATTCACTGAGAGGGAAATTGAGGACAGATAGTGTGGAAAGCTCTCTGAGCTGCACAGTTCATCATTTCCCTACATTTATCTCCAAGAAAGCTGCTGCCACCCATGGCTGGGAGCTTCTAAAATGACCTTGGCACGACCACCTCTGCTGGAGGCTGGGATGCTCTGGGGTCCAGAGGGCTCAGCTGGTTGACCCCTTAAAATCTGGGCCAGATTTGCATTCTACCCCTTGTTTTTTAGTAGCAAACCCCAATAAAAAACATTTTATAGAAATGTTGCTATCTCCTCTGGAGCAAAACCATTTAATTTGGCACAACTAGCTGCTGCAGCGCCAGCCTTGTAGTATCTCCCTTTTCAAATTCATACTGGATACCTTCAAGCCAGATCAACGATGGACAATAAATTGTCCATACTTGAGAGTTCCCAAAGCATCTCTCCCTAAAGGCACCTCTTCACCCCAGGGCTCCCAGTTTTATCTTTTCCAAGCAAGCATCAAACCAAACTGGGAAAAGCTCCCTTGCTACACTTTGAACACTCCTGGGTACACTGGGTTTTTTACATGATCTTCTCCATATTATCCTCAGGGAAAACCCTTCAGAAGGAAAAGAGTGGTGTGTAATAAACTTCCTTCATTGTGTGTATTACATATTCCTACTCATTTTTCTGTAATTTTTCCATATATTTGGTGGTCCCATAGAGCATTTTGCAGTAAAGCTTATTTCAGCATCAAAGCAGAATTTTATTCTTCAATTTACTCAAGTAACTGATGAGCTTTGCTGATGCTGAATTTAACTTTGTATTTTTATGTGATTTTATTAACTCGTTTATATAAAACTGGATTACTCTCTATTGCCAATCTATTTTCTCCGGGTCTACAAGTATCTGGTAATACAGCAGATAAATCTGAAATAATAGGAATAACAAAAGTACTATTGTGCACAATTATAGCTTGTAGCACCCAAAATCAGACATCATTAGTAACAAATGACGATATTATATAAAAGAAACACCATCTGAAAACTGATTTTACACGGCATATTAAAGATCTGATGGCTCAGGAGATGGGTAATAGAATAAAAAGCCTTTTATCTCAAGGTCATCAATTCAAATCCAAGTCAGGCTGATAGCAACTGAAAGCCATTTGATGAGAGTGCTAATGAGCCCAGCCTCGTTACTGGAAATTTAAGAACACCTCAGCGTTTAGCTCCTTCTGCTGCCCTGGGAGCAGGAGCAGCTCCAGCCCAGCAGGCAGAGCTGTGCCAGCCCCAGCTGGCCCCGGGCAGGGCTCTCTGCCCCAGCACCCAGCTCAGCTCACTGCTGGCAAGGCTGAAAGAGAGAGGATTGCACTGCCAGCACCCCGAGAGCCCACTTCAAATGATGCAGAGGCAACACTCCCCTGAGCTGTAACAATTCCAGGTATTAATGCATCACTTGTATTTGATATCTCACTATTTTCCCAGCATGGATCAAATAATGTGCCAAAGCAAAGCAGTGCAGGGAGAGAAAAGAATCCCTGTGCAAACTCCAGCAACTGCTCAGCTGCTTTGACACCAGCCAGCAGATAAAGCAGAGCACATATTGCATGGCTTGACAAGCAAACTCAGAATATTCTCCGATAAAATCCCTGGAATAATTTCCTTTGTTCTGGTATAATACCTGCACAACTCACTGCTGGCTCTGGTATTAACATGATGCAAAGCACTGATAAGAAGCCCATTGATGTTGTCCTTTTCATGCTGAATTAGATTTTTATTAAAAATACCCTCCCAATAAAAGCAACAAAACACTAGAGATGAATTTTCAATTATTAAAAAAAAAACAATCCCAGAAGGAATTTGCTTTTATGTCTTTCATAGGCAAAGCTCGGTGTTAAATCAGCACCTACAAACACCTGTTTGCAGGTGTAACTGAGCACACAGAGAAGCACCAGTGTGACATAATAATTATAAACTGAGCAGCCTGGGCTGGTGGAAGATGTCCCTGCCCATGGCAGGGGTTGGAATGAGATGGTCTTTGAGGTCCCTTCAAACCCAAACCCATTCCATCATTCTGTAGGAAAAGGGCAAGTATTCTCCATAATCTCTGGAACCAACAGATTCCTTTTTGAACCTCCCCAGGTCTCTCCCAGCCTCGATTCTTTCAAGATTCTAAAAGCTAACCACCTCATGGCTCATGTACACTGCATCTTCAGCAGTGCCTGGGTTTAGAGGAGCAGTTTGGGTTTCAGGAGTGAATGATGGATTCATTTTAAAGGTACCCAGGTGCCTAAAGATGCATTTTACTACCAGCTTCAGCTTGCCATCTC
Source organism: Regulus satrapa (assembly GCA_013396955.1). Classification (NCBI taxonomy): domain Eukaryota; kingdom Metazoa; phylum Chordata; class Aves; order Passeriformes; family Regulidae; genus Regulus; species Regulus satrapa. The sequence continues at coordinate 839,923 of VWZN01021490.1, forward strand.
TGGGTAATCAATTCCCTTAATTCAAGTTTTCCCCAGTGTAATAACCAATAGAAACTCAGACCTTACCCTTACAGGGGAGACAGCAGAAATCCCCAGCTCCCACTTTTCTGCTGTCTAGAGATTCCTCAGCACCTGCAATTCCTCAACTAAAACCTTATGGATGCCTCTAATTTCAGTGCTGAATTTGGTAACAAATTCTTAATCCTGATGATCTCATGTTTGTAACAGTGGCAACAAAATCTTCCAATTTGGGGAAGCTCCCCAGAGAGAATCCCAGAATGGCTTGGGTTGGAGGAGACCTCAAAGCCCATCCAGGGTCACCCCTGCCCTGGCAGGGACCCCTCCCACTGTCCCAGGCTGCTCCCAGCTCCAAATCCAGCCTGGCCTTGGCACTGCCAGGGATCCAGGGGCAGCCCCAGCTGCTCTGGGCACCCTGTCCCAGGGCCTGCCACCCTCCCAGGGATGGATTTCTTCCCAATATTTGATCCAAATCTACTCTCTGTCAGTTTCATATAAATCTCATATCCCACATCAGCCCAAGGTGTTCACCTCTGATGCAGCTGTGCAGTCTCCAGCACTGGATTGCAAACTTTCCCAAGTGCCCAGGATTTACCAGTTCTGCTTATCTGAGGTTAAACTAGAGCTTCCCCCGGCTTGCAGCACCAAATATCTCAGCTTATTTCATCTCTCTCCAGCAAACCGACTGTCAAGAATACAGAAATATGGGTTTGAGTGGATTTTGGAGTGTGGAAAAATCCCCAATCCATCAGTTAAGGTCATTAGCTCATGTGACACACCTCGCTGAAGTCAATTTTCAAGGATAAGTGTGTGACAAGCTGACTGGAGGAATTCTCCTTTAATGCATTATTAATTCATTTATTATTACAGTTATTATAATCTTTATGCAGGGCACTGAAGTTTAATTTGTTCTCTATGAGCTAATCTTTTTAATGAGCCCTTTCTTCTCCTCAGGATGGGAGCTTCCTCAAGCACTTATGTAGCTTTTAAGCAAGTAGAAAATGACAGGACCGTGTACCCTCCTCATAAACACAGTTTCACATATCATGCCCTGAATTTTAAATGAAAATGAACGATTACCAACTTTCCCACTGCCAAATATCTTTTAAAAGGTAATAGATTCACCAGTAATGCTCTAAATATAGGGAGCTCATCACACAATTAAATCTTAATTACAATTCCTCTCTCTGACAAAGAGGGGAAATACATTTAAATAAAAAGCCCCTGTGTGAGTAAATGGAGTTATTTGTGGGGCAGCCCAGATTAACTGCAGTCTGGAGCCCCATCTGAATAGCTCTGGGTTCATTCTCTGGTCACACAGGGCAAGCAGGTCACGAGGCTGATCCCTGCCCCGAGAAACAGGGGCTCGGTCAGGGAGGAAACAGCACAAAACACAAAAGTGGGGGGTTTGGGTTGGTCCAAAGGCAAGAAATACTCCAGTCCCAAACATCCACACTGCAGACACAGCCAAGCTCCAGCTCTAACGCCTGCAGCACTTCCAGAGTTCCTTGGGACTCCGAAACCCTGTGGATGTGGCACCTGGGGACAGGGGGCAGTGCCAGCAGTGCTGCAGCAGTCAGCTGGGCTGGATGGCCCTAAAGGTCTTTTCCAAAATTATTCTGTGATTCCACACAGGAAGCTGCTCACGTCTGCCCCTGGAGAGTTGTACCTGCATTTCCAGGGTTCCTCCCTGGAAATGGAGCAGCTCAACCCACGGGACACCTCCCAGAGAGAAGGTCTGGGGAAGAAAAGGGAGGAGAAGGTTCTGCAAGTGTGCAAGAAGAAACAACACAGACTGTCCTCCAAGAAAAACAGGGAAAATCCTGCAGGACAAGGTTTGGGGGACGAAAGGTAGAAGGTTCTGGAGGTGTTCAAGAAGAAACACAGCTTGTTCCCCAAGAAAAACAGAGCAAATCTTTCTTCCTCTTTATTCATACCCAAAAAAACCCATCTTTCCTTGGTGGCCTTTCCAGCTGTACGGGCTGGAAAGAGGGGAAGTTTATCAGCTAACTCACAAACACACAAGGACAGGACAGGGAAGTCAGCTTTTCAGGTCAGAGCTGCTCCCACTATGAGATAAATGAAAACATAACCCCATTTTACAGAGATCTGGACTGACACAGCAGCTGGATCCCATTGCCTGCCTGATTAGCTGGGGTTAATCAGAAATTAGTAAATTATTTTCTACTTGGAACAATTGCTGGCTGTAATGGAAAAAAAATCCATTTATCAGTGGGCATAAGAATTACTTTGTTTTTAATCCTGAAACATTTTAAGCACTATTCAGATGAACTACATTTTGTCAATAACTTTAGCATTCTGATTTTTACAGGCTACAGAAGTTCACGGAATGAAATTCAGCAGCAGATATACGAGAAACTCACTGCCTACAGTAGTCAAGGCCAGTGAGCAGAACACAAAATCCTAAAACATGGCAGCTCAAAAGGAAGTTACGGTGTAAATAATTCCCATCACAGGCAAAGCTTTCAGCTTGAAGCTCCTGTTAATAAAAGTTCATGGGAAATGCATATATTAGTAGAGACTCCCTTTTCAGCAGCCACAAACAGAAAGAAAACAGAATTACAAGAGGGTTGCTGCCTTTTTTTTTTTTTTTTCTCTCTTTTTTTGAATGGAATTTTAAAGTAATTAAATAGACAGAACCCCCTTGCCAGTGTGATTATTTCCTCCAGGCACATCTCTCTGCAGGAAGAGCCCATGGGCACTAAAATCCTGTTGAACAAACTGTCCTGGAGAAGTCCAAGCCATAAATAACTCCAGGGCTCCAAAGCCTTTTTTCCCTGATGAACAGTCGTTGGCAGTGCCACCATGAAGGCCCTGCTCTTCCGCTATTTCTCTTCAACTTTTAGGAAATCCAAGGAAATCCATCCTACCCTGGTGGCCACCAGCAACTGCTGGGGAGCAGAATGGGACACTGACCTTGAAATAATCAGGGTAGAATGGTCACAACACCTTTTTCTGCAGAACCGAGGGGGTTTTTTAAATGTAAAATCCCAATTTCCTCACCAATTAGCTGCTACAACAGGATAAAGCCTGGCTTAGGGCTCAGCTCCACACACAATAACAATGAATGTTTGCTTGAGTCGCAAAAAAAAGAAGACAAACAAGCTCCATCTGACCTCGGAGGTGTCAGGCTCTGAAAGGATCCTCCAGGGAATTAAAATCACAGGGAATCATTCCAGAACATACCTCCATGCACAAACACACACACACGCACACATGCTTGTGCTTTTATAGAAAGATTTTTCCAGACAGAAATGGTATCAAACCAATCCAAAGTGGTTACAGTGACTTTAACTGTGACAATTCAGAAATAGAGGCAAATAAAATCAACATCCAACCCAGAAATATTTCATCAAGAAGAAAAAGAAGCATTTCTAACCAGTACATGTGGCTGTTTCCTCATCAATGCATGGTCAGGTTGTACTTTTACATCTGAATCCTTCTCCCACTTTACTGCATCTAGAAATAAAGACAGAATTGTGAATTGAGTAATGGCATGTCACATGTTGAGTTTATCTAAAACCAGCACCTTTATCAGTACAATTCCTTTGCTTTATTTTTTTTTCCCCTGTATGCTGAAATCTGTCTGATTCTGTTCTCCTTGCCCTTCATTTACCTGGAAAATAGGAGGTTTTTTTCCAAATTTGAATAACAGAAGCAACAGGCCCCATGGAATAAAGAAAAATGGGCTGAAGTGAGAAGATCTGATTTTTATTCTAAATCTGGTTTTTGGCCTTGGAACGAGGCACTTTTCTGCACATTTCCCCTATCCTCCTTTGCCTTTCTTGTCTGCTTACATTACAAGCTCTCTGAATCTGTTACGTGTTTATACAGCACCAAGCAGATAAGATTCAGCTTTCCTCGGAATCACAAGATAACACGAACCCAGAAACAATAAACCTTATCAATCACCACCTACATTATTGCTCTCCTAACATGAAACACGTTTCCAAGCGATTCGCAATAGTTACTTTCCTTTAAAGCAAAAGACTCAAGGAAGAAAAGCACATCCAAGAGGAAACATCCCTTAAATGGATTTTTTTTCCAACCCATTGCACCTGTTTTAAGCACATTGACCAAGAGCTGCATTTCTGTGTCATTACTGCAAGGACAGGGCACATCTCTGCCACTGACCTCAATATTCCCACCTACAGCTGGGTCACAGGACGCTCCCGTGTGTGCTGGGAGCAGCAAAAGCATGGAAAAGACTTTGGAGCTCCAATCCCACTTCTGCTGTCCCGAATGTTACAGACCACACAGTGTGAACACCAGACCAATTAATTAATCAGCCAGGAGCAAAAGAAGCACACAAGCACCATTTTGGTCTGGTTTTACCTCTCTGGGTCACCTTTTAAAGCGATTTTATTTCCATCCTCTCCGTATGAATGACAAGATATTCCGAGAGACGTCTTGAGGGAGAAGTGGTGATAAAGAGGAATTCAGCTAACCTATTTTCTTTCTTGTCACTACGTGATAATCTCTTTATCTGCTCTCATCTCACCAGGTGCAGACAGAGTTATTTCCCCACGGACAGGGCCAATCCCTCTTCCAAAGTGCCCACATGCACCTGGGCCCCCTTTCCCAGAGCGTTTCAAATTCATATTGCAGAAGCGCCCCAAACCTTCTGGGGCAAACAGAGACAACTTCAGCAGGCACAGATGTAAACATGCAAAATGTCAGCACTTATTGCCACACACATCTTCAGCCTTTCTGGGGCCATGGGCACAGAGGGAACATTTATCAGAACCTCCCCATCAATGGAAGTTTGCAGTTTCCCTGAAACACAGCTCACCGCACACGCATTTTACAGTTTGACCCCTCTGTCGATTAACTACGGTTTTGATGTGAACAGAAAACAACTCCTAAAGCTCTGCGGTGGTTTAGGAACCCCGATTCAACTTTCAGCTGCACCTTAATCCTTCTTGACTTCTATTGAGGCTTTAGCCCAGCGATGTTTGCTCTCCTGCTGGCGCCGCGCTCGGCCTTTCAGAGAGCCTCCTCCTCCCCAGAGCAATGTGACTGCAATTTGTAATGCCAAATGCAAACTGCCTGAGCCACGGCCCGTGCCAGCTGGGCACGGCCCAACTGAGCTGTGCCAGCCCGGTCCAAGGTTTGCCAGACAAGCCTGGGCTGGAAAACAGAGCAAACCCCAGCCCAGCCCCACGCAGAATCACCAGGGCTGCAAAGCAGAGTGGAAAAATCCTTCTGCCACCAACCAGGGCAGAGCAGAGGCCATTTTCAGGATTTCAGTTTATCACAGGGTTGGATTCAGGGAGCTGAAGACAAGATGCTGTTATTACATCAGGTCCAGACTTCCTGCCATTACACTTCCCCCTGTTAGCTCTGTATTAGGCCAATTCTCCTGCAATTGATTAAAAGCTCTCCTCCAAATTAAAAAAAATTTTTTAAAAAAATTAAAAAAAAAACCACCCTAAAAATCCAAAAAACAACCTCCTGTTTATTTAGAGACATGGGAAGAAAAAGAAGAAATTCAACACTATTTCAACCTGAGATTCTCAGGGAGGAGGGAATGATGATTAGTATCTCCCTCTCCTCCTATTTTTTAATCTCTCTCAGAAATCACAGCAGAGAACAGTTACTCAGATGCTTTATAGCTGAATTCATTTTCGTCAGCTGTCTCCTATCTTTACCAGTTGTTTGTCTGCTTCTGCCATTTATGCTGTGCATCTTGGACTTATCGATCTCGTAAGCTTTAAATTACAGCTATCCATGAAAAAAAAAAAAAAAAAAAGAAAAAAAAAAAAGAAGTGAGAAGCAAACCACAAAAGGGAAAAAAAAAAAAAAAAACCAAGCCTGATAAAGGATTTCTGAAGGGCTGCTCACTTTTGCTAAAAGAAAATCTTAATGGCATTTCCTGGAGAGAAGGTCTGTGGGGCTGAAGTTATTAGTGGACTGTATGGACAGAGAATGGCAAAAAAAAAAAAAAAAAAGTTGTCAGATAGAAGGAAAGGGTTTATATTAAAAACATTTCCAGTGAAAAGTGTAAGAAAACTTGGGGGAGAAAATAGAAGATTTTACAAGTATCAATCAGCTGATTTATAGCACTGGGTTTATTAGAGCAAGACAATTTACAGCAGCTCTTCTGGTTTCAGGCTGAGTTTAAACAATAAGAATTCACTGCTCCCCAAAACCACAGGAAATATTTCCCGTGACAAAGGCAGAGCAGGGGCAGAGCTGATTTCTGTGCTCAAGTGCACCCACTGCAGCCTCAGCTCCGAGCCAGCCCAGGGGCTCACTCCGGGCTTTTGGGGCTGTCAGAGGATCATGGAATTACAGAATGGTTGAAAGAGACCTTAAAATCTCATTCCAGCCCTCCTTCCTTGGGCAGGGACACCTTCCACTGACTTCCTTAAAGAACTCCATGAATCCCCAGAATCCTCCTCCGCCTCAAATCCATCGCTCCCTGCAGTGATACTGCAATTCCCCAGGAATAACTATTCCTGGAATTCCAGTGCTTTGCCCAAGACTCTTCTGTAACATGATGGAAATATTATGAGGCCTCTGTTCCAGGTGTTCCCAGCTGGGGTGATGCTGAGGGAAGGGGAAGGGGAAGGGGAGGAAAATCAGCCATGGGGCTAATTTCTCAGAGGAATAACTGGAACCAGGTCTGTCCTAATGAGAAAAGCCTGTCTCCAGTCTACACTGAAAGCTCAGCCTGGTTTTGGTTTTTCATGCCTTGAGTACGACCAGGTAAAAACCTGCACCCTTCCAGCTGGGTTTTATGACTGTCCTAGAAACCTTGTGGCCTGAATCAAAGTTAGGTGCCCTGGTATGGGAAAGCTGATGGGATTTTAAAAGCCGAGAAATTAAAACCTCATCTTTTCCTCTGTGGGTATGAGCAAAGTGTCTGCGTGCCTGCACTCCGGCGCTGCCAAGGCGTTTAATTGTTCTGCTGTTCCACAAGTACACGGGCTCTGCCTTTCAGTTTGCCCAAAGGTCAGAGGGAGCTGGCAGATTCCTCGAGGAGGGAATGCAGCTCACGTTGCCATGCGCTCAGCTGGTCACTCCTTTCCCTGCCACTGCCTCACAGTGAGCTCTGTGGCACAGCCAGGGCAGAGGCAGCAGGGCACAGAGATGGCTCCGAGATATCCCTCATCCCCGTGCCCAGCTGGGGCTGCTCGGTGCCTGGGCAGGACCAGGAACGGGGCTGGCATCACCCACTGCCCCTGGCCATGCCACAGATGGCACCAGCAGCTTCCCAGGCTCTTGCATCTCCGCATGGCAGAGGAGGAGCAAAGAGAGAGGGATGAGCAGTCCCTGCTGCAGTGTGACCTTCACATTCCATCCGTGCATTGCTCCCGAGCAGACACACGAATGAAATGAGGTAAAAACCTGCCAATCAGGCCCAGATCATCTCCTGGAAATGATAAATAAATACTTAAATGTTACTTGAACTGTGCCTGCTGTAGATACACGCAGAACAGAGGAAGGTAATTCACAGATCTGTCCCAGAGGACTTGAGAAACAAGAATGGCATCAAAGGAGAGGCGGGCTGGCCAGGATGGAGCTCTGGCACTGCTCTGGCTGCTCCTGAAGCCAACCTGCTCCCACTGCACTGTGCTGTGTACAGCAAACCTGCCTCGACTCTGCTCGGAGTGCACACCACGAAGGCTGATCCTATTGCAGGGCTGTGTGGGTGGCAAAGGGGTGAAAGGACCCAAACCCCAGCGCCCAGGGCTGGCCATGGTCCCCAGCAGCTCCAGCACCACCAGCGAGGCATGAGCTGCCCTGGTGCATGCTAACGGCTGGAGGGTTTTCAAGGAGGAGGTTCTGCCAAGCAATAAAAAGATGCTTTAACCAGCTTGGGAAATAGCATGGGATGAAGAGGATAAACTTTCCCAGCAAAAGGTCAAGGTCCTTACAGCTTATGGATCCCACATCAATGCAAATGTGCTAAGGGGAGTATTTACAGTGATGTATTTTGAAAACACCAAGTAAAGAAAATTAACATAGGTTGTGAAAAGGAACAGCAAGAGAGAAAAGAAACTCTTTAATAAAGAAACAAACGTTCTCGGTGTAATTTTACCCATGTGCATTTTGAACACAACCCAGAAAAGATGCAGTGTGCTGAGAAGAGTCAGAATAAGCATTTCTCTGTTCTTAAATAATATGATTATTTTCATTTTGGCAACAGTAGGAGATATTAATTTTACAGGAAAAGAATTAAGAAGCCTTTACCCATGTTTCAACTTTTTCCACCAGGAAAAAGAAATTAATAAAAATATATTTCTGCTCTGTGGCACATATAGAACAAGGTGGCTCATAATTACTCCAAGCACAGGGCTACTACAGGTTGCTCAAATATCTGTTTATTTATTACTGGAAGTGCTATCAGGATATGAAGCAACACTAATCACAGCTGTCTGGGCCCATCACATGCTGCTGGCTGACAATTCCTGTGATTTACTGCACCAGTAAAGGAAGGCAGCCGTGAACACGTTTTTGTAAATGAAGTCTATTGGGCCAGATTTGGGTCCTCGATTACTCAGGCATAAGAAATGTTATAGCTCTTTGCCAGTACATAATTCAGGTGGTGAACATAATCGTATGGATGTAGGGCATTAAAAGCTGTTAGAATAGTTACCAGGAGAAAATCACCTTGGCTCCAGCACCCATGCAAAGGCTCATTGCTGCACAATCTCTCTCTTGCCATTACCCAGGGACAGCAGAGCCATTTTTTTTTCCCCTAAAGAAAATGTCAAGGTCTGTGCAGAATTACCCAGGTTCCATGTTCACACCATCAGTGAGCGTTCAGCAGTTAAACCCCGTGCCGCGACACACACGAGTTGAGTTTAAATTTACAGTGCACACCAGGTGTTCTTATTGCCCCTTAAGGGAACCTGGGGCCGGGGCACAATCACCTCTGTCACTATTCCCCCGCTAGCTCAATAAATCCTGATAGTCCATAAAAGTCAGCGAGCAAAACCGACAGCAGGCAGCAGCCTGCGAGCGCTTTGGGGTAAAATTTGGCACACTCAGTACCTGCCTGTTAGCTAGAATGGCTCTGCATTTAATGTCCCCGAGGCACAGGCAGCACTCGCCTGGTTTTAACAACCTCCTGATGCTGGAACCTGCGTTCCAGCCCCGCTCTGAGCTCCTCACCACGGAGGATGTGCGAACCCAGCAGCACGTGGGCTGACAAAAGGGTTTCTCCAGGTGGGAAGGCAGTGTCCTGAGTGCTTGCACAACAGCTGAGAAATATCCACCATGTTCCAGGAGACCCACGGAATCTTATCCCAGTGCTGGGGTTCCACGAATGAAAGTAGCCAGAAAACTTTGTTCTGTGTTTTTGAAGATAAAAATTCTAATTTTTCAGCTATTCGCACCCAGACCCATGGTCATTCTCAGGCACCATGGAGCAACTCTCAGCAGAGAGAAAGAGAATCCCCAAAAGATTTGGGTTGGAAGGGACCTCAAAGCCCATCCAGTGCCCCCCCTGCCGTGGCAGGGACACCTTCCCCTGTCCCAGCTGCTCCAGCCCCAGTGTCCAGCCTGGCCTTGGGCACTGCCAGGGATCCAGGGGCAGCCACAGCTGCTCTGGGCACCTGTGCCAGGCTCTGCCCACCCTCGCAGGGAACAATCCCTTCCCAATATCTATCTAAACCTTCTCTCAGTTTCAAGGTAAATAGTCTTCAACTCAAATAAATCAATGTGGGTTGTTGAAGTCATATTTATTTACCCCACCTGATAAACCATTTCCTTTTGTTTCCTGGTTAAAAATTATATGCAAATTGAACTGAGGATTTTTTGTTTTAATTTTTTTTTCCACTCTACAACCCAGAAGTCAATCCCACGCAAGCTGTCATGAGCATGAACTTTGAAAGATCAGAAGGACCTAACCCGTGGCACTGGGTGAAAATAACAGACAGAAAAGCTTAATTTTTTTTTTTAAATGATCAGTTTTCTGCTGCCCTTTTCATAACAGATTTAGAGCATAGTTTTAATGAAGGATGTTTGGATTTTTTCCTGTTATAAAGATAGTTCACTGTTAATCTATAATTTTCAGTCTTTTTTTTTTTTCCACCAGGAAGTGCCCTTTAAATGCACTTGGAAATTGTCGAGCATCAAAATAGGAAACTTAACCTTATAATATGTGATTCTATGCTGAGATTGCTAATGATCATACAAACTAATAAGTACCTTATTTGGTATCTAAAATGATATGCAAATCACGAAACAAGCAAACTAAAAGATTTCTACACCCAACTGGCAAATGATTCACAGACTAAAAAATCCTCTACAGACAGACATGAAAGTGAATTACTTTCAAGCAGAAGGAAAAAAAATGAAGTCTATAGTCTGAAGTTGCTCATTATCCCTCATTTGTTCAATTCTTATCTTGATTTGGTCATCAACTCTCTGCTTGCTTGTTAAGATGGTCAAGCCATGCAAACAAAGTGATATTTGTTCCCATAACAACATTGAACCCTTATTTAGCATTTTTCATCATCAAATCTCCGAGCCTTCTGCGAAGAAGGAGAGCTTTGTTATTTATCCCCAATCCAGATAAGGAAATTACAGCAGTGGGATAATTGCAGAGCCAGAAATAAAACTTCCGAGTCCCAGCTAATGGCCTAAGCAGCAGCACAGGGAATTTTATGAAGATAGGAGACAACTGAGGTCAAGATGAGCAATTTGAGCATCCCAACTTCTGAACTGCTGAAAGCACAAGGAGGAAAGTGCAACTGGAAAAAGTCATCAATCCAACGACTGCTTTGCACTGGCTCTGGAGGCCTGAAGTGTGCCATGAACTCCTTCTGCCCACAGACACGCACAGTGGCTCCACACCAACAATCCCTCAGCAAGAAAGGTCACCGAGAAGATGCTCCATTTATTGTGGTACTCCAACTACTTGAAATCCAACAGGATATTTTGGTTTTTCTATCAGAAAAAAAACACACGTTTCTGCTGGAAAAGGAATTCTATAGGATTAAAAGGAGTTTAAAACAACACCAAGACAACAGAGTTTTCCTTAGAAGAGATTACTGAGTCAGAGGGGCCAGCAGGGCAGAGGAAAGCTTCGTGATCTTCATGGAAAACCTCCTCAAAGTGCAAGAACAACCCATCCTGATGAGAGGGAAGTGGAGCAGACGTGGCAGAAGGCTGACTTGGCTGGACACGGAATACCTGACCGAGCTCCAACACAGAAAGAAAGTGAACAGAAGGTGGAAGTGGGGACTGTCCAGGAGAACTACAAAAACCTGGCCTAAACTGCAGGGGAAAAAAAAAAATTAGGAAAGGCAAATCAAATCCCAGTTGGAGCTGAAGGTGGCAAGGGATGCTGTGGCTGGTTAGAAAGGCTCACCCACAGCTCCAGCTGCAGGAAACAACCAGGGAAATGTGAGTCCCTCGTGAGTATGTCACCAAAATTCCTGACAAAGGGTGGCACTCAGTGAAGGTTTTGCCTCAGTCTTCACTGGCAGAACTGTTACAAAGCACTGACAAACAGACAAAAATTTCAGCAGAACAGATCAAGATGATGAGAGAGGGGCAGCACATAGCTTAGGAGGAGAGCTGGGAGAACAGAGTTTGTCCAGCATGGAGAGAGAAGCCTAACTCCTGTTTTCAACCCAACAAAGCCCTGAGCAACCTGATTTAAGTTCAAAGCCATGGCAACATTCAAGAAGAGGACCTCCAAAGGTCCCTTCCTACTTATATTCCTCCACAATGTTAATGGTTTCTCCTTGGCTTGTGCTTTTCACAGTGCACTCACTGCGAAGTATCCTTTTAAATAATTATTCTCACTTTGTGGGACGCTTTAAAATGCAATATAAAATTCCATACATATCTGAGAAGCATCCAACTGCAGGTGAGCAATAGCGTGGCCTAAAAGCCAGTCAGCTGGAGCCAATTAAAGCCTGATCAACCTCCCCTGACACCAGAAGGACTAATTGAACGTCTCCCCTCTGTGCAAGACTGAGATTTTTTGCCTCCTCCACAGAAGCCCAGAATGAGGGGTTCGCTGCTCTGAGCCTCTGCAGAGCAGGATCATTATCAAAACATAACGATCAAAACAGGAGATGTCTGCATTGATTAAAATAATGCAATTCCACCCTCTCAGAAAAGAAAAAAAAAAAGGG
>VWZN01021490.1:852823-865726 GCA_013396955.1 Regulus satrapa
TTTTTTTTTTTTGTGTTTGTGGGGGGGGGGGGGGTGTGGGTGGAATGATGTTTCACTTCTATGTGGCTTTGTTGTGTGAAAAATCTCTGTATATCGGGAAGAGTAGGAGCAACATTTTCCCCTAATTAGTCCATAAAAATGCTAATTTCTCTAATGAATCAGATTGAAATATCACAGGAGTAGGTAATAGCACAAATACAGAGTTTGCTTATGGGGTAGGCATTTGCTAATCACTACCACAGCACTGGGCAGCTCACAAAGCCAACACTTTAATGAGGTTAGAGAGGCAAAACATGCTCATCTGAATTTTTTGGTATAAAAAAGAGACAGTTACTTGCCCCTGCAGTCACAGCACTCTTGAATTTGTGTCTGTATGTGAAAAAAAACAGATCCCCAGCATTTACATCCCTGCTTTTCCATCCCCACGCACTCAGGTCCTCTGCCTGTTTACTCAAGCTGACGATGGGCCCATAAATCTTTATCCTGCCCAATTTTGTTGCTAACATAATCCATTTCTGAGACAGATAAAATAATACTGCCCTTTTTTTTCATGGACCAGTAGCTAATAATGTCACCAGTTTGAATGATACAAGACTGAGATCATTGTCTGTCTGCCCCACAGCATCTTTCTCTCTAATTTTTATCCTGCCCTTACACTTTGGCTCCTGCCTTCTGTGCTGGCACATACTGAGGCACTTGTATCCAAGCTGCAGATCTAGGAAGGAGTGGTCTTTCTCCAAGTCAAAAATCTAGGAGAATCAATGAGCTCTTAGAGGAAATCTCCTAGGGTTTGACCTTCAGGGTGGCCTTTTACTCTTTAAACCCCATGTAAAACAGTGATTCTGCCAGTCAATCCTTAATGAAAGATTTAAAGAAAGGGACTGTTGCCTATTGGTGACACCAGAAATCTAAGCAGGAATTAAGCAGCTTGAAAAAGCCTTTAAATTCAACTCACCATTCTCCCCGAGCTCTCCATATATTCTTTATGGCCCTGTGTTCCCTCAGCCCTTTGATCATTTTATATTGAAGTAGTCTCTTGTTTAATACGCAGCTAAGATGACTGCAGGATAACATCAAAACAGGAGGGAACAGAAAGAACATGAAAGAATATGAAGTCAATGGCTTTGCCAATCACGATCCACAAACAGGGCTGGTTAAAAGGCTCGGCATTACAGAGCTGCCTTTATGCTCTCACAAAGCTTCACGCAGCGCTAAGACCAACGACAAACTGAGACTAATGATTAAAACTACACTGGGCTGCCTTTCTTCTGCTTTAATTGTTGCTTGCTTTGCTCAAAGGTAACAGATCTGCAAAGCCAGCACCTGCCTTTGTCCCACAGGTTCGCTGCACCAGCTGGCCTCACCATCCTTCTGTTAGGAATCAGAGTTTCCAAGCCAGAGTTTCCAATCAAACATGGTCCATCATCCTCGTGCCATCCCAGAATGGTTTTGTTTGGAGGGCACCTTAAAGTTCATCTTGTTCCAAGCCCCTGCCAGGGGCAAGGACACCTTCCACTAGACCAGGTTGCTCCAATCCTCACCCAAGCCAGTCACGAACACCTTACAAAGGAGCTCTTCTCACAAGTTCCGAAGACAAGAAACAAAAAGGGAAAAGAGTGTTCATTGAAATCCCCCTCATGCTCCTCTAAGAACATCAACACACTTCCACAAAGAAATGAAGAAACAAATCCTAGCTACACAAGATTTTGTCTTCCTGATCCCAAACAACTTCCTGGTGGAGTATTTACATAAAAATCCACAGCATGTTTTGGACGCCAGACAGACAGAAACGTTGATGTCTCCTGTCTAGAACTCTTCTCACACTTGGTTTTCATGACATATTTCTTGGCTGCCTACACTCATGTTAATCTGCTAAAATCACTTTACCCACTTGGAAGGCAACGTTTCCCTTGTACTCAGTTCTATTATTCATCAGACAACCACGACGGCAGCTCCATGACTGACTGCTAATTATCCTCTCCCCCTGCATGGCACCGACCGTCGCCTTCTCGGCAGCAATTTATTCTTCCTCCCATGGAGCCATGAGGTGGGAGCTAAGGCCCATTGAAGTCAGTGAGAGACAAAGGCCCCAGAGATTTCAATTGTGTTGGGAATTCATCTTTTAATGGGAAGAGACCTGCCTCAAGTGTTATTTAGTGTATGATGTCAACAGCAAGAGATAACAAGTGACAGGAGGAGGACGCGCGCATTGCCAGTGGGGCCGGGATGGGACACAGCTCCTGGGGGCTTTGCTGGCTGTCACATCTCTGTCACAGGGCCAGACAGGATCGTGCCACCTTCCCTCCGAACAGGGAACAGCCTCGGGCCTGCTCAAGCCCAGTGTGCAGCTCCTGGGAGCTTTGGGGGTGATGGAGGAATCCCCTGTACCTTTTTCAGATCCAGTGAGTAACAGGGAGATACAATCCCTGTTGCAAAAGGAGTTTGGAACAGCTGTGGCAATATCAATTCCCAGTGTACGCTGCTCCTGAATTTCTTCAACAGAAACAAGAGCTAAAAGGGCAGTAAATGAGATGGCAAAGCTAATTTTCCCTGACTTCTTTTCTATTGATGATCCTAGACATGCTGGCAAAGGCAGAACACAGAGAACATGAATACTGTCCAAAATGCTCACTCCTTACACAAGAAGTTGTGGTTTTCACTGGAAAATGTTTTGTGTATGTAAATGAGAAATGGAAGATGAAATCCTAGTGCCAGTTGACACGTTTCCTGAATCACAACAGCCTTTGAGGATAATTTTGCTGCTTTGTTTTTTCCCCTTCCAAATAAGGGGGGAAGGGAAGGGAAGGGAAGGGAAGGGAAGGGAAGGGAAGGGAAGGGAATCTGCCTCCCAAGGGCAGCAGAATGAGGATCCAAGCTGGGAGCAGTTTGGAGAAGGTGTTTGGGTGCAGCAGGTTTCTAGCAGCCACCCTGACCAAAGCAAGCCGAGGGATATTGTGAGTAAATCCATCTCCTCTCATGTGGGTAAAAACCACAGGTAATAAATTCAACTTGATGATCTTAAAAGTCTTTGTCAACCTGGATAATCCTCTGGTTCTAATGCAAAAATCCTGTGTGCAAGTTACATTTCAATAATTTTAGCATAAAACAGATCCTCCAAATAGATTTAAAAACTGGCTGAAGCCAAATTCACAGGCCAGTCCATGAGATTTTATTCAAATTTACTTTTCTGTGCTTCTGTATCGCCTGATTTCCTCTTTCTGTTCCTTTGTTCTGGTCAAGGCTCATTTTCCCTCTGCTATTTCAGGGCCACCAAAGCAGCCAGGTGACCTCTGAGGACAAGGAAAATCCAAGCTCCTCACTCAGGATGGGTCTCTGGATCAACTAAACCACTGAAGCCTTAAACAGTCTGAATCTGCTTTTCTGAAACCTCTTTATACTTGGTTTTCTTATGCAGAAAATTATTGCCTAAAATACCAGCAATTCTTATATATTGGAAGAACAAAAAGAAGAATGATGCAAATAAATAATGATGCCTATGTGATACAGGCTGGTGCAAGTAGAGGCAGGTTGTAAAAACTACCTTGAAATACAAAGCAGAATCCACAAGAGGAACACACCAGATTAAAAACAGACAGGTAAGTAAATAAATAAATAAAGGAAAATCAATGTGCACTGTACTGGTTGTTTGCAAAATTAGACAATTAATTCTGAGTAAACTAACCTATCAGGAAGGTCCACTGTGGGGATTTGGGGAGCTGATATTGCAGTACACTGGATTAGGAAAGAATGCTTTAATGAGATCCCTGGAGAGCCTCCATGGGCTTGTACTGTCCTCTCCAAAAGATCATTTTTACCCCCTTTTACTGCAGAATGTGTTACATCTCTGATACGCACGTGAACAAAAAAAGAGAAGGAAAAAAAAAGGAAAAAAAAAAAAACAACAAAAAACCCTGAAGAAAGCCTACAAATAAAGAGCACTATTAACACAATTACAAGGACCAATGAGGATGGTTCTTTCCAGGCTCAAAAAAGACATTATGTCATTTTCAACATACAGGAGCCGTCAGAAAGGACATCTGTATATTAAAACCCACTGCACTTAAAGCCATTTACAGCCAGAATAGCAGCAGCATAAAGAAAGCTTTTACACACAGAGAGGTGTAAAAGAACCATAATAATAATAAAAAATAAAACCACATTGTGCTCACCAGAACAATCTGCAACCTGACTTTTATTAAAATTTGATTTTTCTGTAAGTAAAGACCTAGTGTAGAGCTTGCCAAGTGCAATAAACACCCCAGTTTAACATGTGATTTTTCAAATAAACTGGAGAAAACCACTTTGAGCCCCAAACCCAAAATGGCTGTATTTCAAAATGATCACTTGCTATAAAATAATAACTGGAAAACAGCAAGGAAGAATATTTTGGTGAGGAGCTGAGTAGTAGGGTTAGAAGCTGTTCTTCTATTTGCAGATTCTCTGTGAAGACATGTATAGCCACATTTATGCCTTCAATCTGAGCAATCAATACTCTCATCTTTCAGAAAGCTTTTCCAGGGAAGCCTGTGGATTTTTCCTACTCTTTCCTACTCTGTTTTACAGAAGTGTTTCTGCAACGGAGGCCTGAGATAAGAGGGAAAAAGCCCTGAAATTTTGAAATGAAGTGCAAATAAATAAAGAAGCCAATAGAGAAACCCTTGGAAACATTTAAGCCAGCCTGTAAATTAAGATGAATTATTTTTCTCTCCAACTCTACTATCAGACCTTATGCAAGCACCTTCTGTTTCAGTAGCAGAAGGTGCTGGACAGCACTGACCCTGAGACCAATTGTTTACTCCCACCAATGCTCTGGAAAACCAGCAGCAGCTTTGGGAGTTAGCGAGTTAAGGGGGTGACAGAACTCTCAGGCCTGAAGCATGAGGCAGGTAAGGAACACCACATCAGGAAAGGCTGAATTCTTATTGTGCTGCTGGCATTTCAGCTGGGCTGGCTGATGTGACCCCTCCAGCTGGACCATGGGCAGCCCAAAATCCCGGCTGGGAGAAGCCAACAGAGACTGCCACCATCAGAGCCTGCTCTCCACAGGGAAGGGCACTCCAGCGTGTTCTAATCACCCCTAATTGATTTTACACCACCAGGAAACTGAGAAAGAGTTCAAATACAGTCTTTGAGCCCTAATATTTACACGGGCAAACATTTGTTTGTCTGTCAGCTGTGTAATCTCAGGGCCTCTGCAGAGCCTGGGACAGGCTCTTAAGTAGCTTCCTCCAGTTTTGATTAGCTGACTGCAGAGCCAGCCCTATAAATATTCCTAACATTTGCACCCAATGGACCAAGTGTTTTGTTGAGCAGACTAATTGGTTCACAACCCCTGCTAAGTATCAGCCCTATCATCCCCTACTGCCATGGGCTACGATCATCATTAGCCAAGTGACAATCTCCTGGAGAGTTTGGGCTCTTTAATCTCCCTTCTCCCCGAGGACATCAGACTTATTATGGGTTAAAGCTCTCCGAGTTGGCTCTCACTCCTCTCCAAGGCTGGATCCTCAGCACTGAAGGAAAAACCTCCTGAAGGTGAGGGCACAAAGGAAATTCATGGCCATGTGTCACAAAAGGTGCTCCAGAGGGAGCAGAGCGAGAGGTTTTGGTTCGGAGGGACGGATCCTGCCTGCACACATATTTCTGCCATTCCATCATTTCCAGGAGACGCATGAATTAACAGACTCCTGATGAAAACAGTCCTTGGTCAGCCTCAAACCCCACTGACCCCAAAATATCCTGGCTGGGAAAGCTCCAGGGGCTGCAGAACCAACCTGGACCTCAGAATCCTGAGACCCTGGAGAGGGAGGAGCAGAGCAAGAGGTGAACCCCAGGCCAAACACTGGAATAAAAGGTGAAGAAAAAGAGAATTAAGGTGGGGAAATGAAAGGCAAACTGTGAGAAGATGCCGTGTCCTCAGTCAGGCAGAACCCAGAACAAGCTCCAGACAATGCAAACCTGACCTCGTTAGGGTGGGACAGAAACCTGGAGATTCGGCAAGGAACACAGAGGTTCCTCTGGTGCTCTGTTTCATCAGGAAGAAAGTTCTGCTCTTAAACTTGGGACATCCTTTCACATGTTTTCAGTCGGGAGTGTTGTTTTTTAGGTTTGTTTTTGTTTTCTTTTTTTCCTTCATAGACACACAAATCACAGACACCAATTTCCTTAAATAGCTGAAAAAACCCCACCACAATGAAGAGGGACATCCTCTCCTCACTGCACCTCTCCCCATCCCAAATGGAAGCAAACACCTTGGCAGAGACAAAAAGCCCTTCCTGGCCCTCTGGAATGCCTGCTTTGACACCAAATTCTTCCTCTTAAAAGCACCTTTAAAGCACTTAAAGCACCCCCTCACGGATGCTGGGGACTCACCTGATAAAAATGATGCTAAGCCACCAGTCAGCATCTAGAGGTGGAACAGAAAAGGGAGAAAGGAAAATCCCCTTGGCCTTCCTGAGGTTTCCAGAAGGGAAAGGTTGTTAAAAGAGTGAAGTGAAAGCAGCTCAGTGATGGACAGGGCCTCTCTTGTGTCCGAATTTGTACCGAGGCCATAAACTCAGGTTTGGCACCAGAGCTGCCCCCTCTCATCAATGTGGAGAGTTTTATTTCTCCTTGAGCCATGCTGAGAAATCTCTGCAATTTGGAGCTTTGGAAAGCCTCCACATTCACATTGAATTTGAAATTATCTCCTCCCTGTCAAAAAATGCCTGGGGGGAAAGTCACTTAAAAAAATATAAATAAAAAAAAATCTGAATCTTCTTGTCTGCTCTGAGTCTGAGTTGCAACATCTGCCACTGAGAGTGCCAGTGCCAAAGACAGGATGAAGCTGTTCCTCAGAGAGGAGCAACCAAATAAACCCCAGAATAATAGAATCTGAACCACCTCTCAGGTAACACCGGATTAGTAATTATTAGGAAGAAATAAACTTTAGTGTATGAGCTTTCCAACACTCCTCACATGCCCACACAAGGCGAAAACCTGATTATTAATAAATAGAAGGTATAAATGCACTTGGATGGGGACACTCATGACAACACATTCAAGGTGTGTAATATCAAATTTCAAAGTTCAAAGCTCAGGAATACATTGAAACATTTCATATGCTCCATATTCAACTGCTTCACTTGTGTTTGTTTCCCTTTCAGGCACATCGGATGTTGCTGCACTCTGATTATTTTCAGGGAAGATAAATGTAATACCACATACAAAAGCCCAAGGCTAAAGCTACTGCCTGTTGCACAAAATGGTTTTGAAACAAAAACAAAGATATATCTATAGATATATCTCCCAAATGATTTTGTTTTCCATGTAATGCCACGATGGTTAAACAACTCTGTGGAAAACCATACAAATAGAGTGATTTAACTAATTGTGTGCACACACATATATAAAACATAAATAAATAAAAATTAAAATATAAAAAAAATAAATAAACACTTTATCCACTCCAATTTCAGCCTCTTCAGAAATGACCAGGCCACTCAGCTCAAATGAAACTGAAAAACCCTTGCAGGAGACATTTACAGGATCATCCAGCCAGGGAGACATTAATTTCCCATCCCCATACTTAGAAGCGACCTATGATCTAAAACATGAGGCTTCCTCAAGGGTCAGAATGGATTTGTTTCATTTTATGTGACTGAAGTTAAATTCTCCAAATAGCCCCTGGCCTTCAGGAGGCTGAAGGAGAAGAGGGTTTCAATTGGATTGTTTGCTTTCCACGAAAATGAATAAAAATCACTTCAATAGGAAGCATCTGCTCAGCAGCCCAAGGTGCTCAAGATGCAGCTGAGATGAGGATTCTATACAGAATGCCTTAGAAAGGACTAAAGTAATTATTAATAATAATTATTAGCAATTCAGATGAGCTGATTTTTTTTTTTGCTTCTGACACCAAGCAGAACTGCATTCAAAAATTAGAGATGTAGAAATGACTAAATAAGGAAAAAAAAAAAAAAAGGAAAATATTGAAAGTCCCTTTAAGAAAGGAATGAGAAGAATCCTCAGAATTTCACGTACAGATGAAGTGTTTCAAGGAATGGACATGACAGACACAAATATTTATGAAAACAGGTGAAACAAGGTCAAACAGCCACTTCAATGATCACCCTGGAGTTAAGACACAGCATGCTCAAAACAAGAAAGAAAATCACCATAATTAACTTTGAGACCTGTCTGACACACAAAAAAAGTTCTTGATACAAAGGGCAGGATGATTAGGAGAATGATTAGGTATTTAAATTGCTAATAATGATACTTTCCCAAGGCAGGAGAAGAATTTATAAGGGCTCTGGATCCTGATATGCTTCAAGATGGGGGCCAAGCTGGAAGTGCTTGGGAAGAAGGGAAAATAAAATTAAATGTAAAATTAAATGTAAAATAAAATAAAATTTTAAACAAAATAAAATGTAAAATAAAATAAAATATCTTTAAGGGACAATTTGCTCCTTAATTGTGATGAGAGTTCAGGGGAGGAGGGAGGAAGGTTTGGGGCTTTTCCCAGGGTGTTGAGTCATATGGTATTAGTTACTAACAGAGAGAGGATTCCAACTTAATTGGATCTTTAATCGGATTGAATAGGGTAATTCCTACCTCTCTGCGTTCCTAATGGATGTCACAGTGTCATCTGCTAAATGCTAAAGGGCTGCTCTGATTTGGGAGCAGCTTCCAGGGGATCCATAGGCAAAGACAATTATTGGGATGTCCACAGAGAAAAAAAATGACCATCAAGGTCGATATATTCCAACAGGATTTTGGAATATTTACTGCCCACTCAGCCAAGTCTTACAGGTAAGACACACACCCTTTACTGCATTTTTTTTTCCCCAATAAATCAGTTTATTCCCATTTATCAGTTTTCCTGGTTCCAAGGAGAATATGGCCATATCCTGCCCAATTCTACACTCTGATACACAGTTTGCTGGCAGTGCAAAATGCCCACCCAAAAAGAGAGCGGCAGGTAATTTATTGGAGCTCTAATTGATCACCAAGAGTTCGTGGTTTTGGTAAACAGTTCTAAGAAAACACGTTCCTATTTCCCTGAAAAGATCCTGAAATAGAGACTCTCTTCCAGCCCAAGCACAATGCAGGAGATGTTGCTAGACAAGGGTAACACCTTTGGGATGGAGTTGTAAAAGAAGAGCACATGTGAGGGATTTCCCTCCACATAACCACGACAGAATATTCTCTGCTGTGGAGGTAGAGAAGAGTTTTGGGAATTTTTCTGGAAAAGTGATTTCCAGTCTGGGCTAAAGAGCTCCCATGGTGGCAAAATTACTGACAGTCCTTAAGGCATCTATTTAATTTTCCTTATAGCTGAAGGGGCACAGGAAAAAAGCAGCAACAAACTCAGCTGGAGCATGGTCATGACTGAACCACTGCACCACCCCACAGAAAAAAACCACAACCTTAGGTTTAAATTAATTATTATATCATTATGAGGCACTGTAAGCAGTTGTAACAGAGTTTTCTTTCTTGGAAAAAAGAAGTCTCAGTCACTGCTCTGGTGAAACAACTTCAAGAGGACAAACATACAGAGAGAACACATCAAAAACCCTGAGACCACAGAGATTTCCCTGTGGAATTTCCTTGATGCCTTCAGTGTTAGCTTTGGTATTTCCCAGACTCTGCACTGCGCTGGTGTGTGGCTCTGAGCTCCACATCGAGTGTCAGCGAGTTCTCCTCCCAGCCCAGGCACACACAACAATCCTTTACAGCTGAGAACCAAGGACACGCTGCAGCTTCAGCCCAAAGAGGGCAAACAGAGAATGGGGGAGAGCAACCTGGGAGGGTGGGACTGCATCACCTGGGGCTGCAATTGGACAGTGAACCCAAGATGGAAATGGGCCCAAACTCATCAAAGTGTGAGAACTCGTGACTGGGATCCATCCTGGGCAGAGCCACGGCCGGGCTCTTGCACTGCCCAAGGTGCATCCTGTGAAGGCTGGATTTTAATAAATCCCTGCTTTATTCCTTTATCTCCAGAGTCCAGCCTCTGTCCCAGGTCATCCTCTCACGGGCATCATCCTGAAAATTTGGTCCAATGGCAGCAATAGGAAGTTCTTAATTTCTTTTAACACTCGTGTGTGTGTAACACTGCTGCCAGTAAACTGGGGGCACACCAGGGACCCCAGTGAGAGCTCGGAGGTGCAGTGGGACATGGCAGCAGTGCCCAGGGACAAGGATGTGCCCTTTGCTCCAGGGGAAGGTGGCACCACTCTCCTGCTGGGATCCCACCCTCGGGTCCATCCCAGGTCCTGGCAGCACCATCACTCTCCCCCCAGCACACAACAGTGCCAAAAGCCCAGACCACAAACAGGAGGTTTCTTTATCATCATTAACAAAGCCCAGAATCCAAAATTGCTGTTTTGACTGGGAAACAGATGACTCCAGCTCTGCCAACACCCAAGGTGCTCCCAATGCCAAAACTCACTTTGCTCACACATATGCTCCAATACTCTGAAACAGAAGCTCTGAAACTCCTTTCTTTGTTCTTTCAGTGTTTCTATTTCTCCTTTTTTGTGCTTCCCATGTAAGTCCCTCCCTTTTCTTTCTTCTTCCTTTGACTGCCCTTTCAACACTCACAGATTTTAAGGCCTTTGCACCTTTCTGTACAGGACATTCTGTTGTGGTTTTTCCTATCCTCCAAAAATCATATCCAGCAAACTCGTGTTTGATTGTGTCACATGAGGTATCCAATCTCCATCTGAACACATCACAATTCATTACAGTGGTTAATCACAGCTAAAAAAAGAAAAAAAAAATGTCTTTAATGTCTAATTTAAAATTGTCTGGCTCCAGCTTGCATCTATTGGATCTGATTTTTCTTTTTTCTTCTTGATTAAAAAGCTGGATATGCTTTCCCCATGAAAATACTTGTCCCTGTAATCAAGTCCCCTCTCAATCCTCTTTTTGATGAGCTAAGCAGATTGAGCTCTAAATCTCTCACTGCAGGGAATTTCCTCCACTCTTCAAATCAATATTGTGGTTATTTCCTTGACTCTCCAGGTTTGTAAACCCTTTCTTTCAGCTGTTGACACCAAAACTGACCCCGACTTTCCAGCACTCTCACGGATTCAGATAAAATCCCTGTGTGAAAGGATCCTATTTGTCCTTCAGCCCTCTGGGCTGCCCCTGGATCCCTGGCAGTGCCAAGGCCAGGCTGGACAGTGGGACTGGAGCACCTGGGACAGGGGAAGGTGTCCCTGCCATGGCAGGGGTGGCACTGGATGGGCTTTAAGGTCCCTTCCCACCCAAACCATTCCATAACTCTATGAAACCAGATTGCTGCTAACTCCACCCACCAGCTTTGTTGGGGTTGTTTGCTTTTAACTGAGGTTTCATGGCATGCCACATCTAGCACCAGGAAACTCTGACACAAACCTCAGTTACCCTCATTTATCAAACCTAACTCCTCCCTTTCCAGAGAGGTGTAAATTATCTCTATCCTTTAACTCTATTTTAAATCCATCCCCTCTCAACTTTTCCATTATTATCCTGGGATTGGTGCCAAGATCTCAAATCATCTATTACCTCTTCTGCATTCCCCCTTTGCACTTGGGCTTCTCCTGTATTCCTGCAGAAGATGTGCAGGATAAGGGAGCCAAAACCATCCTTTCATGATGCACCAGCCAATCTTTCCCAGAGATCATAACCAAGGCTTTTTCCAACAGATGTTGCCAGTCTTGGCTCTCCCTCCCACACCACTCCTGTCCACCCATCCCAGTTTAGCTGTCACACAGGTGCAGAGATGCCAAATCCATGGGCTGAGAACAACACACACCAAAAAGCCATCACCAGAGCCTGCTCATGAAGACTCTTCCAGAAGCTTCAGTGCCTGGTTTTAGCTGTAAAATTTTAGTTAGTCGAATTCAGCTTTGACCCATCTGTGTACTTCATCAGGAAGTGGAGTGACAAGAAGTAACAGGTTCAAACTGAAAGTGAGGAAATGTAGCTGAGATATCAGGAAGGAATTGTTCCGTGTGATGGCGGGCAGGCCCTGGCACAGAGGGCCCCAGGGAAGCTGTGGCTTCCCCTGGATCCCTGGAAGTGTCCAAGGACACGCTGGACTGGGCTTGGCTGCAAGAAGATGATCTTTAACGTCCCTTCCAACCCAAACCCCTTTGGAATTCCATATGACATCAGCTCAGTGAATTCCCAGGAACTCCCTCCCCCCAGCGCATCCCTTCGAGTCCCTGCTCCAGGAGCACGTTTAGCATCAGAGATTGATTGAACTTTCAAGTGCCAGCCCCACGCTGGGTGATCCTAAGTGGACTGGACAGCCTCTCCTCTCCAAGGTGTGCTGCAAATTGCCGGATTAGCGGCGCACGCCGCGGCTCAGGCAGCGCCCGGAATCTCGCCTGTCTTACATCATTTACCTGGGCTGAAATTACAGTTCAATTACTGGAGCAATCTCTCATTCAGGCAGAACAAAGAAAGGGAAAATATGCAAATGAGCAGATTTAAATTCACTTAATTTAAAGGCCTAAAATTTTTAAGGGCACGTTCCCTCTCTGGGGACATTTGGGTTCAGGGATTATAAAACACATAAAGCTATAAATGGTTAAATGGATTGTCATTGCCTGAGCATCCAAACTTCACATGCATTATTCTTTTCAGTGAGTGCCTTATGTAATTAGCAGAGAACACACAACATTCCTGACTATATCCTATCCAGGGATAAAAAATTTGGTCTAACCACCCATTTCAGGGAGCTTTGTGCACAGACAAGCTCAGCATACATTTTGGAGGATCACAGTGGAACAGGTTTGTAGGGAGAATTCTGCTTATCTGCTGAATGCAAAGATTATTCCAATTCTTTTTTTGTGGTACACATGATAAGATTGTGAATAGCCCTCCAGGTTTGTTGTCTGTGTGGTTTTCTTTTTTTTTTTTTCTTTTTTT
>VWZN01021490.1:873495-888821 GCA_013396955.1 Regulus satrapa
AACCGGGCCGGGAGGACGAGAAAGGAATGGCCGAAGGGAGGGCGCCGTCCCCGGCAGGAGCCCGGGATGCTCTCGCTCCGGCGTGCGGGGGCTCCGCCAAAATCCAGGCGAGGAGGAGGGAGGCGCTGCCGGAGAAGGGACGGTCCTCTCCTGGTCTCACGCCTCTCTCGAGTGCAGAATTGTCGCTGCTGCTGGTCGGCGGGAAAGGATGAAGATTAAGAAAACCGCAACTGGGTTTAGCCCTTCCCATCCCTCTCCCCTACTAAGCCCTCGTGTACCCAATCATCCCAACACCAAACCTCGGAAAGCCCTCTTTTCCTCGTCGTTTTGTTGGGTCTTTTTTTTTTTTTTTCTTTTGCAGATGCCCCCCCCTGTGCACGCGTGTGCTGTACACGACCACAGACCCAGCTCGGGTTGAACGGGCTCTGCCCGAGCGCCTCTTCCCCGAGCCCCGAGAGGAACGGGCCACGTCCCTAAGTGATTGGTAAAGACAGTCGTCACAAATCTGCCAGTCATTTTCCTAAGCACTCCGTCCCGAGAGGTGGGGAAGGTCAGACATAATCATTTTCATGAGAGCTCGGACTCTGCAGACGTTTCTGTCTCGCTGCTGACCTTTGGGTGCTTCTCTTTTCTCTGAGCCTTGCCTAATGCAATGAGCAATAATCATAAAGTAACATTCACGGACATTAAACCATAAACCCACCCTACCGAATCGCAGTGGCACTCCCGGGGATTATTAGCATTTGGGTTAAAGATTTTTTTTGGGACAGTGGCAATTGGAATTGGTGGATGTACTGGACAACTGGTGTTGTTTGTCTCCAGCATTATTTAAGTAGGTGAGCTTGCCCTTTGGATGGGACGTAAATAATTAAATTTAAGGAAAGGTATTACAAAAGCAGTAAAAAGAAAAAAAGAAAGGTCTGAAAACTGGAAAAGGGCAGGTTAGTTTAATATATTTGTTAAGTAAACTCAAAACTGTTGAAGCAATGGTAAGTTTGCAGTCATGCAAAGTCAGGCAATTAATATATAGTTTTTTTATTATTATTAAATTGTTAATAAGTGAACTGGAACTAATACAAATGCACAGAGCAAAGCACAGAAAGCTGCTGAGGAAGTCTGAAGCCGGGCAGATTTCTGTGTGACAAGCACCCAGCCCAGAGCACAGAGAGAGGATGGGAATCCTCCCTTTGGATCCTGCCCTCCACGCCAGGTCCTGAATTGAGCCACTGTTCCATCCGAAGACAGTAAAATGTTATATTTACAGCACTTTGTTTTCCAAAGCAACCAACAGCTAAGCAACAGACCTGTGCCCTCTGAGCGGAAACTCGGGAAATCAATGGACAAGGAGGCAGCTCCAGAGGAATTCTGGGGTCTGCCTGTGGACTGAAAAGCCATTTGACCCAGTACTGACAAGCCATTGGAGATTCACTCCAGTCCAGAGGTCTGGAGATTCACTGGAGCCTTGGCAATCGCTGGAAATTGAGGGTGGGAAGCTGCTTGTCTGGGAGCAGAGATAAGAGCTGGGAGAGCCAGGGAGAGCTGGCATTGCTCCTCCTGCCATTGCCAGGAGGATGAAAAACGGGGCCAGTGACTCTCACCCTCCCCAGCCAAGCCTGAGTCCCGCCCGGGATGCCTCGGCAGCACCAGGAGTCTCCAGGTTGATTTTTGCAGGGCTGTGACAGAAAGAAGAGAGACACCAATCTAATGACCTGCAGAGACTGCTTGAGGCAGGGCTGCTGCCAAGGACAACTTCCCAGGCTGCCCATCCCCACATCCCCGTGCCACAGAGGGAAGCTGGGCTTGCAGAATGCAGCCACCCCTTGGAGCTTTGTTTCCCAGCTTTTAGATCCTCTCTGTCCAGCTGATTTTCCCAAGGTCTTCTCCCGCATTCAGGTTTGAGGCCATAATATGGGAAGCATTAAATGGCTTTAATTTTCCACACAGGATCTTGCACGAAGTTTTTAGGAAGCCAGCTGATGGCAAAGCCCAAGCACGGCAGCTTCCCCAGAGCGGCTCCACGCTTGCAAAATAAAACGTGTCCCTCTTAATAACAACAGCATGGCACTAACTAAATCTATTTGACAATAGGGTTTGCCTTAAGTAAAGTGTAAATAGACATAGTCAATTGTGCTTCACATTTCACTGGGCTATGAAATGGGGCAAATGTCGTAGCACTTAAGTCTGCACCAAACAAAAATAAAGACAGAGAAGCTCAGTGTGGTCCTCTCTGCATCTCACAAAACTGCTCTTTATTTGGGGACTTCCTGCTGAAAATCAAGAGGCCTTTTCATCAGACCCTCTGCTTGATGTGAGAATGGGAGAGCAACACTGCTGGAAACACTGGAAAAAATGAATTCTCTCTAGGCTGGTACTGACCACATATTTAAAATACACATTAAACGCAAAATATTGTCTGAAATCAAGGGTGAGAAAACCCCCTCAGAATATTTATCTCAGGCGTTGTCTGCAGGAGTCAGAAGGAACAATGGGTGTGTTTTGCCAATCCCAGGTGTAACTTGTTACCTGATTCCCTGAATCTTCCCTCAAGCCACTCCCACCATTTTAAACCCAGCTCCAGAGTCTGGTGTCAGGCTCAGAAGATTCCCAATCCTACTCTAAATGTCATTTAAGGCACATGAAATACTCAGGACAAAAGAACAGATTGGCCAGATTTTCTGTGGAGGAAATTAATTTGCTTGTAATTGCCAGCACATATTCCATCAGCAGAGCTCGTTAATAAAGATGCTGTGATTTTCTGAATAGGTAGATATGCAAAAATGGGAATGTATTTGAATAGCAAGAATCACAATTTGATATGGACTAAAAAATAAAATTAAAAAATAGGATAAGCTTCTTGGAATCTGTTTTGGTCCTAGACAAATTAAGTGGCTAAAATAATTGACATGATGCCATCTAAATTGTGAAATTATGCCCTGCTGCAACATTTTGCAGTATTTTCCTTAACTTTGGAATTTTTAGAGTGTTTAAGTTCTACCATCTGAGATGCAGCTTGAGAAGCTCTGAGCTGCTTTAGGAGCTTGGAGTTCATAAGAAAAGATTTGAACTATTAGGGGAAAACCAAGAGAGATGAGAGAGAGGGTGATGCACATCCTGCTAACGGTTTATTAAACACGGATCTGAGTGATCTGATTATAAACACACCTCATCAACACTGAGCTTTGAAATGCTGAAACTCGGATGGGTCTTGACCAGAGAGAAACTCCAGACGTGCCAGAAAATGTTCATCTATCCCTTCCTAATGAGAGTCTAGGAGCAATCCACGTGATCAAAGGACAACAAATTTAAAGTGAATTAAAGGAACTACCACTTTTTGCAGTTTGAAGCAATCCCAGGAATTCGGGCTGTGAGGAACTTGGAGAGAAATGTTGGGATTTTTTTTTTTTCCCCTAATCTGATTTTTTTTAAGGCTGGATAATTTTATGACTGCTAATAACATTTGTAACTATGCAAGCTAAGATAATAACAATGGTAATCAAATCTCATGCTTCAGGGCATAAATTGATTGCTTGGAGGGGTTATGGAGAATTTTCTGGTTTTCCCACCACTGAGTCCATGATTTCACAACTGACTAAGTGCATTACAAGGAGGGGGGGGTTGCTACTGCAGCCAGACAATTGATCTAATCTGTAATAACAAATCTGACACCAAAATACAGCGAGCTGCCTGTCTGCTGTGCAAACACAAAGAGATTTAGGCTCAGATTCAGGGGAATTTTTGGTTCCTATTTTCCAGTTAGTTTCCTACAGTTCTTTTGAAAGAAAGCAACAAGATCTAGGTTGCAAACAAATCCAGAAAAACCAAACCCCTCAACACTTAAGAGCACGAATGTAACAGTGCATCTGAAAGAACATTTAGGCGAGGGGGTTCATCCACAGGTTCAGGTCCAAAAATCAGGATGGAAAACAATTCACAGAGTGGGCTGACTCGGGTATCCTATGGCAAACCACATATTTCCATATGCTTCCATCAAAAAGGGGTCGTGGTCTCCTTTCCTTGAAAAACAGGCACAGCAGGAGATGAGAGAGCTCAGCCTGGAGATGGGGATTTAGGTTTAATTCCCAGCTGGACCTGAAAGCTCCACACAAGTTTGTACTCTGCTTCAGGACAAACAGACGAGCTCTGGAGGACATTTCATCCAACAGAAATAAATTAAAGATTTCCTGGACCAGGGCTGGGGCAAAGCTGGGCCTCACTTTTCCTACAGAATTTATGGAAGGACGGTTTGAGCTCCAGTGATGCCAGAACAGAGTATTCCTGATTTTCCACAGAATTCCAGAATGGCTTGGGTTGGAAGGGTCTTACAGCTCATCCAGTGCATGGGCTGGGATACCTTCCACTGTCCCAGGATGCTCCAACCCAGCCTTGGACATTTCCAGAGATCCAGGGGCAGCCAGAGCTTCTCTGGGATTTCCAGGGAGAGCAGCCCCTGTCCAGGACTCTGCCATGCAGAGGAACCAGGACATTTGTAAGGAAAAGCAAGTGCACCTCACAAAAAGAGCTGTGTGGAAATGTATCTTTGGTCTCTGTGAGAACTGGCACAAAGCTCAGGAGGAGGAAGCTGCAATATTTAGAGAAATGGAATCGTTGACTCACGTCAGGACAATGGCATCGATCTCATTCGTTTGTGGAAGAGATTAAAGGGGCCCAGGAATAAAGATTTCCTATTCCTGAACAAAAGCTGCTACTCACTGGACAAAAACCTCAGCAACGAGGCCCTGCAGTTGTTCTGCTCCCTGCCCAGAGTGGAGCTGGGACACGGGGAGTGGAGCCTTTGCCCGGACAATCCATGAGCACAGTCGTGGTTTTGCAGTGATGTAGATGAGACCTATTGCTCACCAAGTGCTGAATAAAATCCTTTGTGGTGGGTTTTATTTTTGTTGTTGTTGTTTTTTTGTTTTTTTTTTTTTCTCTTTCTTCCTGTGAAGGTCAACTGGCATGAATTCCATGAAATTTCTGCTGCTGCAAAAGCCCTACGCTGATACAAAAAATAAAATTAAAGATTGTAAAGAAATGGTCTGTGCACATTTTTAGCTGAGACTCAAACCCATCCGGATTGCAATAACAACAAACATTTAGAGAATTATTGTAGCTACCCTAGAAACCGAGCAGTCACAGTTCTGAACACAAACAGCTAAATCAGGCTCACCAGGCACCCCCTCCCAAATTGTGCAGACACGTGGACAGGACGATTGCCTTGGGCTTCATTTGGTTTTCATGAGAGAGGAGGAAATGGCCCTGATCTCCTAAGGCAGGGACACACAGTGGGCTTGGCTAATGCTGTCATTTGTATTCTCCTTTTTTTTTTTTACGTCCATGGAGCTGATTTTATTACAATAACCTGCATTAAAATCCACATTAAACCTCCCAAAACAGCAGACGGGTGTTTGCTGAAGCTGCTGGTGCTTCCTGTGTTCCTTGACCAGTTTCATGTGCCTGGTGGCTCGCAGGGCATTCTGTAGGTCACCTGCATCAGCAATTTCAGCCCAGACAATTTGCCTCTACATGCGACAAGCTATGATACACATTTTCCAATTACAACTCAGACTGCTTTTAAATTCCACCAGACAGACGAAGTTATAGAAGTCTAGAGGGCTCGGGAAACAACAGCATACAAATAATTCAATATTAAAACGATTTTTTTTTCTTTTTTTTTTTTTTGCACAGTCAGGTATGAGCAGCTATATAAAATTATTATGCAAGCAGGGAAGTGATAGCTTGACCAACAACATGAGGCTTCTTTAAAAATATTGGCAATTCTCACATAACAGAGCACATAAATGATTTATCCCGCTTCAGTGTCCTTAAGACAAGACATTCAATGAGAAAAAAACTCTAATTGTGGGAATGTCAAATAGAATAATTTGGGAAACACTGTTAAAAAAGCAAACTTTATATGCATACATATAAATTCATGTTACGGGAAAACAAGAGTTTTTTTATTAAAAATAAGAATCACTCAATAAATATTGAAAATGTCACTATGGCAAGATGATGAGTGTGGGTCAAAAATTATATTCTTGCAAGAATGAAAGCAAGGACTTAAAATACTTGCATTTACCCAAATATCCAGAATTATATTTGTAAAGAATGATAATAGATAGCAATAATTTCAATAAACTGTGCAGGCAGTTTAGCTTTTGTTTGTTTGTTTGTTTGCTTTTCTTCAGTATTGAAATAAAAAAAAAAAAGATAAAGACTTCCAAAATATTCAGCTCAAACCTCAGAGTAAATGAGGTGGTGCAGGGTGGCTTTAACCCCTTGGTCAGCTGGCTGTGAGCAAGCAGGAGATTTTTGTAGAGCATCCAGAAAATGTGATGGGCTGGAGCAAGGACAAGGAATGCTATTAATGGGATTGGGATCCCTACAGAGATCCTACACTCTGAGTGGGAATTAAATCTGAGAGGGATTTAAAGGACTTAACCTGGTCTGTTTGAGGGCCACGAAATCCACAACAGAATGAGCAGAGAATATGAAATAGGCATAAAATATTGCTGTTGTATTTGGTGACTTCGTTTCAAAGCAGAGAATTAATTAACCCTTTGGCAAAATTTTCTTACTTGTGGTAAATCATTTGTGATGGGCCATTAAGACACCAAGACCAGATATTTTTTCTTTAAAAAACTTTTTGGCTTGATAAAAAAGATCAAATTGGGGATGTAGAGTTCCTGTCAGTTGATCACAAAGGTTGGTGCCCAGCAGTGGCAAAAGCCAGCTCAGCACGAGATCCAGGCCAAGAGGAGCCTGGAATGAGCCAAGGATGCACAAAGCTGACCTCAAAAGAAACCCATTAATCCAAGTCCTGTCAGCAAAAGGAAACTGGTTTTGAGACTTTTCTAACTCTGAAGTGGCTACAGCTGCAGCCAAGTCCACAGCTTATTCCTGCTGCATAGTCCAGCTGTGGGATGGAGCAGGAAAAATCCCATTTCAACAGCCATGTCCTGCTTGAAGACTTCAAAAATTCCTCAGGGAGGTAATTTGCTCCCTCAGAAATCAACAGGGAAAGCAGATAGATGTCACCCTGGAAATTCATCCTTATCTGGGTAATTCCAGCAGGGAGGGGAGACAAAACCAGGGGAAAACTCCTGTCAAATCCACCTGTGTTCAGGCTCCTGCTCAGGTACACACTGATTCCATGATTTAGAGCTACCATGAAGTCCAAGCTGAGCTGGCTTCCAGCCCCTTGAAGTTAATCTGGCTCTGACACTTTCCATCAGCTGGAAATTCATCCTGGATCCTTTTCTAAGTGTCTCTATCATCTCTAACAGCTCCCAGGTTTCAGCTTTGGTGAGTCTGCTCTCTCAGTCCTCCTGCCACCAAAAAGATTTGCCGGGCTCACAGGAGTTTCTCTGGCAGTGGCTCTGTAGAACACACTAAAGCAGTGAAAGGCCCAGCAGAAAGGACATTTGAAAAGTGCCCTGCCTCCTCTGAGAGCTAAATGCACGCGTGACACAGATGGGTAACAATTACAAAATGGCAGATCCAATAATCTACACTTGGCTATAAATTTCTCTGCCTGCTGATGGAATCAAGCCTTTCCAAGGCACAGCCCTGCAGATAATCCACACTCGAGCAGTGCTCACATCCCTCGGAGAGCCTGCAGAGGAAGAAATCCCCATGCCAACATCCAACCTCTGGGCAGGAATGCAAGCCAGGCATCACTTTCCCAGGATGACAGCAATCACCACTGTACCAAAGGAACTTTTCTAAAAGGAATTGTTTCCAGACAGAGATATTCAGTCCTCTGTAAAGCTCTGAACATTCAAACTGCTGATGTTTCTCCTACCTTTGCTAAAATGAATTTCCTTCCCTGTGCCATCTAAGATACATTGAAAGCCTCACACATTTTCTTGGTGGGGGGAGCAGGAAGGGTTAAGTTACCATTTTCATTAAAATCATAAATAAAACAACGAAAAACCTCTTTCAAATTTAACTTTTTTCTGACTTTTCTACCTGACTACACCTCATTTTAATCTAAATAGTTGCAGCGTTCACTTGTCAATTATCTCCTAATTTGTAAGGGACTAAGGGACTGTATTTTCTCTTCTTGCAATAGTCAGCCATATAGTCTTGTATATTTCTTGAAAATCAATTTGTTCTCCACCCTTATTGCCAAGAGACTGAACTGGCCGACCGAAAATAAAGAGAAGGATGTTAAATAATGCAGCTGCAGCAAAAGTAAAGCCAAAACCCCTGACACAAACCCCTGAGAAAGGAAATCCTCGCCAGCTAACCTGTCTCTCCAAAACTGGAGTAACCAGGGGTGAAAACACAAAATAAGACCTCGAAAGAAGCAGGCCCCTCTGATCAGAGTGGCTTCACTCACACAAGTTTTAATTCCACAGGAAAATGCCTTTCTGCAAGCCCAGCAGTTGAACCACAATAGGGCCCTTAGGTGGAAAATTAGAATATAAAGGCTATCAAGTGCCAATTAATCTTGTGAGGTCAGTGGGAAACAGCCTGGATCGCTGTTTCCAGATGGGCAGAGGGACGCGCTGGAATTCAATTTCTCCTGTCACCGCTGCTCTCTGGCACAGCTCCGAGCTCTCAAAACACCAACCAACGAGCTGGCAAAATCTGGGGGTGTTTCAGCTTCTTCTGGTGCCAGACTGGAGATGTAACTCCACCCCACATGGATTTTTTTATTCCCCCCACTGTGCCACCCGTAGGTGACACTTCAGGGCAGCCTGCAAATTGTCCAAAGGTGACGTGTTGATGGCACAAGAAATTCACAGGAGAATGATTTGCTGTTTAATGTTATTTTAATTTCTACTAAATATTAGCAGTGCTGGTCAAAAAAGCTCTAAACAGTTAGAAATATACTCCAATTTCCAAGCAGGTGATGTATTTAAAGAGAAGACAGTATTGACTTACCTGAAATACTTTTAACGCTCCGCATTGAAATGTAAAATGGGATATGGAGTTGTGTTTACTACAAGCATCTGAGAGAGAAAAAAAAATTAAAATAAAAAAAGAAAATTAAAATCACATCTTCAAATTAGGAGGAAAAAAAAAAAATCCGTGAAATATTCAAAGCAAGATCTGGAGGTGCGAATGACGCCAGTGATTCATACACTGGGGAAGAAAGAAGAAAAACAAACCAAAAACTAGTGAGAAATACTTACATTGGGGTGTTTTGACTCATGTTTTGCCATTAAAAGATGGTATTTGAACTTGAAACCCTGAGCAAGCTGCAGCAGATTTATGGCTGTGCTTCTCCAGAGAGGGCTTTGAGGACTGTGACAAGCCTGGTGCTGACAAAGCCTCTTTTAAACCAGGTCTAGGTGTGGTCTCTGACCACTCTGCCAAGGCTGGGTTTAAATACTGCTGTAAGAAAGCCAGGATTACCCCTGGGGGCACCTTTGATGGTTCCTAACATGTGAATTGACCAGTGCAGCTCAAAATTGAATAGTCTTTGACAGGAACTATGTTTTTTCTTTAAAATATTTTGCATATTACCTCATTAGAAATGGATCATGACAACAGTAGAGGTGAAATACAATATTTTCCCTACAGTCTTATGGCAAGGATTTATCCTTCAAAATAAATAATTAGCTTTGTCCAGAGCATTAGTTCCCTTCGTGACCAGGGAAACTTTGCTTATGCGTCTTCCAGAAAATCTATTTTTGATCCAGCAAAGAAAATGAGATAATGCGGTGGAAAAGTGGGAAGCCAGAGATTTCCTCTCACTCTGTGGGGTGACTGCAGTCAGTGGGATGGGTCGTGCAAGGCCACGGAGAAACTGCAAGTTCAGCATGCAAAAGGCAAGAGAAAGTAAAATATGGCTTAAAGTGTGATGAAGAGGATAAGGAAGCTTAAGGGTGTTTACATTGATGAGGTTATTGGCTTGGAGCGTGACCCAAGGAGAGGATAAATGGATTGCTCCCACTCCAGGGCTCTGGCTGGGCTGGGAATGACAATGAATTGCAGGGATTTAATTGGCAGCTGCCTTCTCACCTGTGCTGAGTAAGTGCTCTCACTTGTGCCTCTGGAGTTATGGATGCCAGAAAGGGCAAAGCCAAGCTGGAGTTAATACAAGAAGACAGCTGAGTAAGAGAGGAGCACGCTTTGAGAGCTGGGATAAATCAGCAGTGATGCTGATGAGCGGGGCAGTGATACCCCTGTGAAACTGGGGTAGGCTGATCAGGACGAGACCCCCTGCTCATTATGTGAGCAGCCACTTCTGAACCAGGAGAAAAACACCAAACTGCCTCAAATTAAGGCTGCTAGAGAGGCATCTTTTCTGCCCAATGTGCACAGGATTTGTTTTGCCTGCAGAATAATTTAGCATTATTTCTGTTGCAGCAACGACCATGAGTTCAGTGTTACGTGGGCCGTGTGCTCACTCCCGAGAGAAGATCCAAAAATACAGAAATCCTGCAGGGGCTGGTGCAAACAATGACAATGTTGGCTATACAAGTGGGTGTTTTATAGACTAAAAGGGGTTTTCTTAGCATGCTGGGATTCTGTTCTGTAATTCCGTGAATCCCATGGCACTCTGGAGATCTCACTGTCCAGGGAGGTTTGTCCTTGGGGCTCCCAGACACCTTCTGGGTGCTCTTTAAACACAGCTCAGTCCCCAGGGAGCAGGGGGTGCCTGGAGAGACTGCACAGGGCATTGAGTCTGTTACTGCCCTCGGGGAGAGGGGGAAAAGAGGATGCACAGCAGAAGGAGAATGGATAAAAATTAACAGATAGAGCTGAAAGGCATCAGCCCCTCGTGTGAGAGACAGAGCTGAGCTGCTCATCCCAGTCCCCACCTCGACAGAATTTCACTTTCCCTCAAGGGAGGTGGGAGGAAAAAGGAATTCTCTGGGGTCTCTCCCAATCTGGGGGGGGGTTCAGGAGGTCTGATGCCCCTCTGGAGGCCACTCCAACCAGCCCTGCATGCAGTTACTGAGTACTCCTCAGGTTTTCCTCCTCTGTTGTTATGGAAACAGGCTGTCCAAGGGCTGCTGAGCTTCTGAATCCTGGATGTGCAAGGAGAGCAGGTAGACAGGGAATCCCTCTGTGCAGCTTCAAAGCTGAATAAAGATGAGGATCCTGTTTTGGAGAGAGATTAAATAAGCACAGGGAGCCAAAAGCACTATCACAGAAGCATTCCTAAGCTGGCCATATCCATAGCAAAGCCTGCTGGTGGGAATTTCTGTAGCCACCTGTGGGCATGTGCAGCATCACCCTGCTGAGCAAATGCCAGAGGTTTTGCCTGAGGGGACGCCTCATTACACCCAATTTTTCCTGGTGCACATTTTGTTAGGGCATTCCTTATGTTTTTCCAATTCATTTCATATTCTTAAGTTTCAGTTCATTCATTTCTTGAAGTTGCAGGATCAAAGGCCTGAAGATATAAACCCGTGCCAGGATGACAGGGGCGATTTGGAGAAAGACAGCTGAGGAAATTCAACAACTCTCAGTGCTCTAAGGCTGGAGATAATAATTCCAAGTGTGTTATTTCATCTGGGGTAACATGCATCTTCCAAACCTCTGTTTCCAGTTCCTTGCTTGGCAGATCAGACTGGTTTTTTTTTGGAGTTCCAGCCCTGTGTGGAGTCAGCCTGATGTTCTGAGCCCATGAGCCAAGGCAGTTTTCTCAGAGAGACTCAATGACTTCTTTCAGGGCTTGCAAGAGGCAGCTGGCAGACACACGGGCTCGTGTGAGCAGGCCAGGAAAATGTGTCTGATTGCAAAAAGGGCAAAAGAGATGATTAATCTCTCCAGGGTCTTTCTATCCCACCTTCTCTGCAGTCCATCCAGGGAGCAGCTCCTCTCTGCTTCTCCCCCGAGCACCCTTGCTTCACTCGCTGCTCCCTCCCTCTTTATTCAGCTGCACAGTTTGCCTCAGACTGTTCAAAGGCTGGAAATCAGATTGCAAGATTTAAGCAGGGAACAAAACCATCACAAGCCAATTCACAGAGTCTCTGCAGGAGAAGAGAGGAAAGGTGAATTCCCCGGCGCTGTTTCCCTAATGAAGCTCACACCTTTGTGTAGGAGCGAGATTCTCTGCAGCCCACTCCTCTCAAGGAGCTCTTCAGCTCTCTGCTAAAGCTGCTAATCAATGCCCAGGATAATGCCAGCCTGCAAGGGCAACCTCCAGAGGAGTATTTGGCCACTCAGCAATACCTGCAGCAAAATGGGACTCGCTCAGGATGCTGCAAGCCCTTGGTGGTAAAACCCCAGCTTTTCCAAGTCAGAGGGTGAGGTATGGCTGGGCATGGGAATGAAGGAAGATAAAGGGTTGGATTGTAGGAGATTCCACCCCTGTTCCAGCCCTGGGCAGCTCTTGGAGAGAGTCAGGGCTTGTGGTGCCCTCTCCTGGTGCCAGAGCTCCTCCATGGTCCTGGGACCACCAGCGTGGTCTGGGGCTGCTGGCGCTGGACTGACACGAGGTGCTGATGTTTATTTGTGTCTGTGAACACTGAATTCCATCAGCAGAGCTCACACACTGGGGAGAGGGGCTGTGACCAAGCCACGAGGTGTGCCACTGGGGCTGGCCAGGCAGGGAGTGACCCACGAGCCCATCGTTCCTTCTGGAAGCACCACAGCCACACACTCTGCTCTGCAAAATCAGACAGATTTAGCTGGGCCTTTAGCTGACACAAACTCCTTGGAGGTCAAGCTGGATCCTTCAAGGCTGGTTTTGTGTTGATGAAACCAAAATCCCTTCCTAGGCCTTGTGGAAGGACTCTCATGAGCAACAGATTTGGCTCTGTGGGTGCTTCCCAAATAAATCAATCCACATCCATCAGACCTTCAGAATAGATATCAGTGTCAGATTTGGCCTGGGGGCACAAAACAAAACCCAGAGAAGACCTTTCTTTGCAAAGACTGTCCTTCCCTACAGGATACACAAGCTCTTTCCTTGGGCTGTGTTCTCAGTCTGGAGAAGATACAAAGGTTAGGGGTGGTCAGCTGAGAACTTGGCCATTAACTCCTGAGTTCACAAGAAAAGCCTTGGGTCACTATGGCACAGTGACAGAACAAAGCCCTGTGATGGACAGACAGCTTTTTATTACTGAATAGTGCCTCAGACCTCGGATTTCAGTGCAGAAATGGTGAAACGTGGAATTCTACTGTCTCTCCCTCCACCTAAAAATTTAATTTACATGGTATTTTTTCCACCAGTATTTGCTCCTGAAGGTTACATTACTTCCACTTCCCCTGAAGTCAACTGAGAGCCAGTTCTCTACTAAGGGCACTTCTCAGAGCTGACAACAGCTTGGAGAAAAGATTATCCTGCAGGAGCAAGATTGCACTAATTGCAGAAATAGGTGTTTCAGCTGCTGCTGGCTTGGAATATTGGCGAGAATTAAAACAAATGAAGCTGACATTAAATAGATATTTAGAAAAAGTACCAGCAGCTGGGGAAGCAGAGCTGTGCACAGGACGGAGGAGGTGCTCTGCGATGTGCAGTGTTTAGTGATCTCATCGCTGTTCGTGTCATTGAGTGCATAAAGTGACCTCAGTCTTCCCAAGAATCTGCCTGTAAGACAAGGGATAAATGTCCTGCTGTGCCTCTGCAGCAGATGCCACAGACAAGCAGCCAGCCCTTGGGTCAGCAGGACACCAGGAGAGGGCGGAGTCACAGAATCCCAGAGTGGTTTGGTT
Source organism: Regulus satrapa (assembly GCA_013396955.1). NCBI lineage: Eukaryota > Metazoa > Chordata > Aves > Passeriformes > Regulidae > Regulus > Regulus satrapa. The sequence goes on from VWZN01021490.1 coordinate 887,119, forward strand.
TGGAAGGACTTTAAAGATTATCCAGTCCCACCTCCCACCCCTGCCAGGGCAGGGACACCTCCCACTGTCCCAGGTGCTCCCAGCCCCAAATCCAGCCTGGCCTTGGGCACTGCCAGGGATCCAGGGGTAGCCACAACTGCTCTGGGCACCTGTGCCAGGGCCTGCCCACCCTCACAGAGAGGAATTTCCTGCTAACCCCTAATCTAAATCCCTTTATGTTTAAAAACGTTCCCTGTTATCCATCACTGCCTGCCCATGTCAAAAATCACTCTCCAAGTCTCATCCCCTCCCCATGGCTCGTGCTGCTTGCCCCAATCTTCCTCACAGAGTCACCCTCAGATCCCACGAGGAGCTCTCTGCACCTTGAACAAGGTTCCCGCATCAACTGGAGCTTTTTCCTCCTGCAGGGCAGTTCCTCACTCGCCAGCACATCCAGCCTCACGTGCACCACCCAGGACATGCAGTCTCCGGTCTACAGCTGCTACAACAAAAGCTGCCTGGATGCAGGAAAGAAATAAATTGGCAAAGCAGAAACCCAAGATGATGTGGAGTGTTTTTCCGCTCCACAGGGCTCTGAAAGGCCATGACTACTAAGCAGTATCTCTAACAATTGCATATTTTTGTCTGTATCGCTCAGACTTGAACCAAAACAACTGCACGGAGTGGTATTTTTGTATTTAGGGTGAATTCAGTTGTGAGTATTTTCCAGAAAATACTGATAAGATAAAAGCATCCTCGGGGAGCCCTATCCCCTTCCTTCAGCTGCACATTTCACATCTTGCTATCAGTTCATCTGACTGAATTTTGAATCCCAAGTGTTGATGAGGACTGAAAAATTTCACCAAAACCCAACTGGTTTAAAATCAGTGCCCAGAAATTTTCTATCAGTGTGCAGCATTTGTGACACTCAGTGAGTTAAAGGCAGAACTGGATCCAAGTAGGTTGAAGGGTGTTACACAGAAAGATTCAGAGGATAAATTGTTAATTGGGTGGGGGAGAGGGGTTTTCTTGGCATTCTTGCTTATATTCTTCCATTTACATAGCAGAATAATCTCAAAATAGGGATTATTATAATGTATGAAGGCCTAATTGAAAGAAGGTGCTGTGGTTAACTCAGGAACCATTTAATTTCAAATGCTTTTATCATCCCCTAATGTGAATCTACATTTAAAGATGGAGGAAAAATACATGGTGTATTCAGGAACAAACAAAGGTATTGTCTGACATAAGAAGCTTATGTAAATGTGGGATGGCAGAGCTCCTTTTGCCATAAACCTTTCAAGTACCTCAATAAATCATGGAGGGTGGAAAAAAACAACAAAAAAACCCAAAAGAACCCTGTATTTTAAGGAGGTTTGCCATGACATTTCACCTGTCCAGGACTAAAGACAGCACTCCTCAGGGGGGAGACAAAAAAANCTGTCCAGGACTAAAGACAGCACTCCCCAGGGGGGAAAAAAAAAAAAAAAAAAAAAGGAGATTTGCTAGAATCTTCCTAGACTGAAAATTGTAAATAAAATATCAGCTTTTGTGTTCTTCCTTTATGGATCCACTGACAATTTGCTGGTTTTCAAAGACAGGTGACATCATGAAGGGCTGGATGTACCTGCACAGACATTTGACATCCTTTCAGTCCCCCTTTACAAACCCGTAGATTTAGTTTGGCTTTTAAAGGCAGAGAGACATCAAAAAAAAAAAAAAAA
>VWZN01021491.1:0-36234 GCA_013396955.1 Regulus satrapa
TGGGAGAATTATTCCAAGGGCTGATTGTCTTCATTGTGAAAAATTTCCTCTACTTTCTAATCAGAAACTTCCCAGAAGTAACTCGAACCCATTATCCCTTGTCTTTTTCATGTGACTCCTTGTAAAAGGAGAGTATTAAGATTGTTGTTCTGCTGTTAATTCCCCTAAAAAGTGACAGAATTCCTCTTAATCCTTGGCTTTGGTACCTTTTGTGTTTACCATAGTAATGCTAGGTTTCTCCTGATGTGCTTATGCAAGTCATTTCAGCTTTGAATACAAACTAATTGGCCTTCTGGAACTCAAATTCCTTTCTGTTATCCCCACGTTTTGAAAGGTTGCCTTTTTTTTGAAGAATAGTTTTCACAGTTAAGTGTTGCTAATCTTGGACGTGCTCTTGTAGTCTGCTTTCTAGCAGCCCCATCCAGTAAAAATAAATAATGTTTATAGATAGATGATAGATGAAATGCCATGTATTTTGAATACTGAATTTATAATAAATACAGATTCTGTTGGAGGACTAGTGGTAGATATTTCCTAAATGAAGGGTTTGGTGCAGCAATATATTCCTAGACTCTGTTGTCAAAACACGTGCAAGCGTGTTACACTTCAGCTGTGGGCTCATCCCCCGTGCACATGTTCTTGTATTTAGTTTCATGGTATATATGAAACAGTATTCATTAAATCCTAAAACAACCAGTGAGGTTTTCATAGCATTTGGTGAGCAGTGGGGTTGACATGCTGTAAATGTTAAGAAGTAGCTGTCATTCTGGCGCTTTTCAGGAGAAGTGGGAATGAGCAGTGTCTCTTACTGCCGTTGAAACCTTGGTAAGGCCATTATTGCCTTTCAGTCACCCCACCCAGCATTCAAGAAGAGATCTGCCATGGTGCTGATGGAGACACCTCTTCATGTTCTTTTCCTAAAACACAGAGTGTATGAATTGACTGTCTCGATTGCAGGCAACATTGAGTTGTAACACTCTGGTATTCAGGCAGTATTTAAAGAATCAGTCTATCTGCATTCAAGTACATTCTCAGAATATTCATATATTTGTTTAAAAAAAGTAAATTAAAAAAAAAAAGGCACTGCAAGTCACTTGTCCCTCCTGCCATGCTAAGGAGTTTCCTTTTTCTTCCTGCTAACAGTGACTCAGTTTCTGGCAGAGAAAGGGAGTCAGTTTCACTATTATGTAAGAAAAAAGAGGAGGGGTTTATTTTCTCCCTCCTCTCCCATCCCATCTTCATTCAGGGAGAATACACTTCGTAGTTAAGTTCTTCAACAAGGAGTAACCCAACAACTTTGCTCTAATACCTGCTAAGCAAAACCCAGAGCTTCCTGACAATGAACACTCCAGCTTAGATGGACTAGAGGGGTACACTGAATTATACATGTAGTCAGTAGAGTCATCTAATTCAGGAGCAGAAGTGGACTCCTTCTCCCCATTTGTTTACCCAAGTTTTTCTTTCCAAGTTAACTGTGCTCCCTCCTCCTGGCCACAAAACTGATGATTTGGCAAGAAGATGATTGTTTATGTCACAGAGATCTGCTAGACTTTCCTGTTTCTCTTTGAAAATTTGATTTTGGCCAATTAATCATTATCAATTTGAATTACACGAAGAAGAATCTAGAGTCAAAAAGAATGAGTCTGTGAGCCAACTGTGTTGAAGGTTTTTCTTAACCCCTATGTCTCTTTTATCTGTAATAGAAAATTTATTATTCTCCAAACTTGACTAATATTTGTGTCCATGATCTCAAGCTTATGTTTAAGTATATTCATATTCAATAGAGTTATTAGGTGCCTACCTAAGAATTTTTCTCAAGAGAAGAAGGGAAAATATATTCACAGTTGGGCATTTATTTGTGTGCGTTATTGATAAAAATAGATTTTGCCCATTTTCACTTTAAAGTTTCTACGATAGTCTTAAACATTATTAGCAAAGATTGATTATATTTTTTAATTAGTTGTTTCTTTTTTTGCGCTTTATCATTTGTTTTGGAGCAATAAATATATGCTACTTATAATCACATTTAGAAAGACACATAATCATATTTTTTCCTCTTCTTTTTGCATTGAAAAGTGAGACAAAAAGAATTGGAGATATAACAAAAGATATAACAAAAGCAATTGTTATGAGTAGTAGTCTGTTTTTCTTGATTGGTCTCTGGAGAAGATAACTCAGAGGACACATTGGCTAGACATGCAGAGCACTGTGAATTGCTCTTCCATTTGGCTGAAGATAATCTTAAAATAAGTTTGAATATTCTGTAAAAGCATTCAACTAGCTTCAATGAGTTTTTCCATACTTATCATTAATTCAAATATACTGTTTCAAATTGCTCTTCGTGTTTTAAATGTAATTTTTTTTCCTCTTCTGGACCTGGCTTTTAAGTTAGATATGTGGGTGATTTTAATTGTTTATGGTTTAATTTATAGATTATTCTTTCAGTGCAGATATAACACAGTGTCACTAACCAGAAATATTGTAGATACACACCTGAGGTTGCCTGTTGCTATCTGGTGCCAGTCTAAAACATCGGCTTCAGGAAAATTCAAGTCTGGGGAAACCTGGAATAAGATATATGCTTATAGGAGAATATTCCTGTCTTGCATTCCATACAGAAGAAGCTACATCAAAGGAAATGTATCATCGATATTCTTCTTGCTATGGCTCAGCTCTAGAGAAAGAGACAAGAGTGTTCCAATAGAGATAGTTGCTCTTGAATATGTCTGAGCTCTTGTGCTGGACTTCTCTCTGTGTTTGTGAGTGCTGAATGAGGAGGGCATCTTTCAGCTCTCTTCTGAGGGGTTGTGTCTGCAGTACCACATACATTCCTGTCATAGAGCTTACCTCCAGTAAAGTGGTAGGAGGCCATGGCTTGGACTAAGAGAAGTCATGGGGTAGCTCTGTCCCCAGTGTCTTTGAGGGACTGTACACTAACTGATGCTTGCAAAAGTTCTCCATCCTTCCACCTCATCTGCTGGTAAAAAGTAGAGAGATGGGGCTGAATGCAACTGACTCTGAAATTATTAAAAATCCTGTTTTGTTGAAGCAATTCTCAATTAAATTTCTGAGCCCTGAACATATATTTTGCAGCAGCATAAAGAATGCATAAAGTTCACAAGCTGGAGGCTCACAAGGGATGTAGTGCTTGTGCCATGTTTTGTAAGGGATCCTTACAAAACACTAGTGGGTAGTATATCAGTAATAACCTTAAAAAAATTGCAGTAATTTCTAAAATTACCATCTCTGTCCTTGGTAGATTATGGAAGAATTGAAACCAGCTGCTTTTGAATCTTTTCGTTGATTAATAATGTTCTTTTATAGATATTTAATACTTATATTTTCCTATCCCAAGCCACCCTATGGAGATTTATGCGTAGGCAAGAAATTACTCATTCTACATCTAATCTGGAGTCGTGTGTGGGAGTATTTTACAACCAGTGTACTTTATTAATGGACTGTTTGACTAATTGCTACTGCTTAGGTACCTGGCAAGCCCAGTGGGAAGCTGCCTCTTTCAGCTGTCAGTGGTTAAGTGAATTAAGCCTAGGGGGCTGCATACAACTCCTAGATATGAGATGCTGCAGGTTCTTGGAGAAATGTTATGTCTTGGATCTTTTTTTGCTGTGTTCAGTATGATGCAAGGCATAAAGCCATAAAATAATTGAAAAGGAGATACCTGGTCCACCCTCCCAGTCAAAGTGTGACCAAATGCAAAGTTCAATTCCTGTTAAAATAAATGGGAATGTAACAGGCTGTGCATAATATTTGCCTCTTCTAATCTGTGGTAGCCTTCTCTTACTGCTGTGATCTGATTAATAAGAATGGACAACTAGACAGAACCTGAAAGGTTAAGTTTTGGCCAGCAAAGCAGTAGATTTTGTGCTTAATTTTAAAACTATGGATAACTATTATAGTTTTTAAAGAAAGAGTGTCAGTTGCATTTCCAGGTAGAGCCATATTATTCCTTTTTTTGGACTGAAGTAGTTTACCATGCACATTCAAATAAAAACTTTTCAATAGCCAAGAATGTGTCCTGTCCCTTCACAAAGAAAAAAAGGTTCTCAAATTATGGATACAGATTCAGTCTTGATTCGAATGCAGGAATTACTGTGCCAGGAAGATGTAAAATCTGAGTTTAGCTCTTCTTTTGCAGCATTTAGCAACAAATTAGACATTTGTGTTTGGATGTGAGAACCAGGAACAAACAGTTTCTGTTCTAGCACTTTATTTTCTTTTCTCATCTTATTAGTACAATATGTTAGTCAAATAAATGTCATTGGACAATACTGAATAAAAAAATGGAAGGATGAAAACTCAAAATTGTATGAAAAGAGAATAAGGTAATTAATATTTCTCACAGAAATAATTCTTTCATAAATCTGTGCCTGTTATTACATTTATTATAATTGTGAAACTTTATTTGGTAGTATAATAAAAAAAAAATAAGAGGCTAATACAATAGTAGTAAACAAAGTAGTTAATGTGCATAAGAATACATTTATGTTACTATGAATACATTAGCCTTCCTGAGTCCTAAAGAATTTCTTTTGGAATTGTATCACATGAAAAAGAAACAACTATGGGAGAATAAAAAATGGTTACATTTTATGATCTGATGATGGAAATTATTAGTTTTGTTTCTTGAGCAAATTTGGTTTGGTTTCCAGAAAATATGTGTTTTTATCTACAGTTATATAAATACTGGGATTATCCCATTTCTGTCCCCATATGATTTGTGTTATTCTTTTACCCCAGTCATCTCAAAACTTGATTTAGTCGTTTTTGAATCAGACAAGGTTTATCAAAGCATCTACAGTTTTACTCACTGCCAGCGTAGACAGTAGTTGCAGTGATTATCTTCAATATTTGCTAGTTGTATGTATAACTTTAAAACAGTCTAAAAGAATTACTAATTTTCCAGAATCTTTGGTTGTTTTTTCTTTCTGTTCTTTAATTAAACTTAGTGACCTATGAAAGTGGTCCCTCAACAGGTAGAGCCCCTGTGCAAGTTGTAATCTTAGCAGTCCCATGGGCCTTTTTCCTGTTTCTGCTGTTTTCTTTCAAGACCACAATACAATACAAAATCAACAGTTACTGTGTAAAATAAATGGGGAAAATATGCATAATATCAAAAAAGCCTATACTAGAAAGTGTGTTGAAACTGTGGGATATCCTTCTACGTGCCATGAAGAAATCAAACGCTGCCTATTAAAGCCAGAGCCGGAGCTGGTTGCTCAGAGGCAGCCTGTCCCTTAGGCAGGAGCTCCCAGCTTGCCACTGCCTGGCTGTCCCCTCGGCTGGCCCTGACACACTGGGCACCAAGGCAAGGCTGCAGAACACAGCTCTGGCTGTTAAGGCAGAGGAGCAAGGGGCATGTGGGTGTGTCTGGAAAGGGGCAGGCATGGCACTGAAGCGGTGCTCCTGCTAAGTCCTGCTGTCACTTCGGAGCCCTGAACGTGAGCTGTGCTTTAATTCACCTCACTGCCCACTGCCTCGGCTAACCCAGTGTGACCAGTGCTGGTGCTACTGTCTGAGGGGTGTGTTAGGTGGTCCTTTCTGGCTGCTTCATTTGGTTCTGAATCTGACCCTGCTCTGTCCTGAGCACAGTCAGTGCTCACTGATTCCTTCCATGAGAGCTGGGGTCACTTCACACTTTGAGAGTTCTGGTCTTTAGTCATAAGGCAGAGGAAATAAAACGATAGCAGTGATGTATTTAAACTCATTATTGCATCTCATTTGGGACTGTCAGGCTGCATTTTTGTTGCTCATGTCACTTACTTACTGGAATTCAATGTTGAATAGTATATGCTAAACTTAAACAGTAACTCAGACACTGCAGTACAACACATTGTGAAAATGTAATTAATCTCTATTGACAGTGGAAATGCAAATTAGCTTACTGCTTAGTTTAGCTTTAAGTTTTTGCGTTTTACCACAAGCAATTGTATTTAAATTTAGCAATGAAATCAGTTTGGAAGAACTTTAAAACATTGTGGACAGTATGAGATGTCATAGAGCCATACTAATTTGCTGGTTTTGTTTGTATACAAATTTCTTTAAATAGTTTATTTTCTCTTAATTTTCCCACATCTGATGCTATTCCCTCAGTTAGAATTCATGAGCATTTATCAAGGGACTGTTTGTCTGATTATCTCTTTTACAATACTGCTACTAGCAAGCTCATTTCTTTGGTGGACTTATCTACCAGAGTTATGAAGGCAAGAAAATACATGCACAAAATCTTCACTATATTGAAAATATCCATACTATTCCTGTATCACATATTTTTTCTCTCTTGATCTGAAACTTAAGCTGTTTCATTTTCCATGCTCCCCAACAAATCATCTGCCTCTCTATCCTGACATATTTCTCAGCTAACAAATGAGAAATCATTTGCTTCTTTCACCCTAAGGGTATATATTTTAAGTTTGCCATGACCATTTTAATGTCTTTTAAATAAGAGCAACTGTGCTTAAAGATACAGGGAAATGAAGGAGGAAGGTGGTATGAAAAGGAAACCGTATTACCTTAATTATATAGCAACTGGAATAGACATCCATACATTTATCTTCTATTTCTTGGGGGCTTTGTTTTATTTTGTTTCTTACAGCAATGGATCAGCTACATCAGAAGACCTTTTCTGGAAATTGGATGCTCTGCAGATGTTTGTTTTTGATCTTCACTGGCCAGAACCAGAATTTGCCCACCATTTAGAGCAGAGACTTAAACTCATGGCCACTGACATGATAGAAGCCTGCGTTAAAAGGTACACTTGAAATGATCACTTAAAAATCAGGAGAGATTTGAAAACTAACACAGGAGGGGTCATGCTGGCTTGCAGAGGTATTTCCATACCAGAATCCTGTCACAGGAATCAGGGCAGTTCTAAATAGATTTGTGTTTATTTCCAGAATCTTGCAATTAGTAATTTGGCAACATCTAGGAAACACCAAGGAGAATTTCTCTATCTGTTGTGAATAAATCTTGGAAGTGAATAAATCAAGTTTTTTTTTTTCTATTCTATATTAGTGGCAAATATTAACTTAGAATTGTGCCAGAAGAAATCTTTTTCTTTTTGCACATTTCCTTCCCTCTTTACTTCATTGTTCATCATGTTCAGTTAATAGTATTTAATTCCTCAGTTTTAGAGTACTGTCTCTAAAACTATAGAGTGTACAATATTTCTGCATTTATACAACAAACAAAAGAAGGCTGGCTGATAGTCATCCAACTGAAACTAAGTTTTATAGTGCTAAACTTCTGAAAATTACAGAAAATTTAGTGCCTTTTTTTCCCTTGAGCTGTACCTTAGTTTTATTGGTATATTCTTTTAAATGGGTGATCTGAAAAGACCTCTGCCATAGCTTTCAGTAAATATCACTGAGTTTAGAAGAATTATCTGCATGTCTAGAAAATTTACAGAGATCTACAATTAGGTGGTTCAGAAACCTTAATCTAGACATATAAAAATACAGCTTTTCTTTTGATAATAGAATGGGGGAAGATCAATTTTGTAGATCATTTAATTGTGTTAATCATAAAATGTACAGTATTGATAAGAAAGGCTAAACAAGGAGAGAATCTTTACAGATGAAATAGTATTGAATCATTTTCTGTAAACACAGTAGGAAGAAGTAGAACCTCAGCCTAAGGATATGAGCCTGTGGCTAGAGCTGGAGTGATGAAATCATGATTAAAAAACCAGAAACATTTAGAAGTTTTCTGTTTGATTATGAAAGGGGAATGATAAAGGGAATGGAACAAAAGTTAAAGCTCTAACAAAGAAAGGTAGGAAATATAAATTGAAGCAATAAATCTGTTCAGAACAATTTGGGCAGAGAAGCTCAGTTGCAGTTATCAAAGAAATCTTAGAAAAATGGTGAAACCTTAAATGATTGGAAGACTATTAGTATTATCTTAGTCTAAAAACACATAGAAAGAGTAGCAAAGAGATTCAGTGCTACTAATACATAGATTATATTAATTTTGAGCCAGAAAAAGGAAAAAAATCTTTACTGTCTTATCAACAGGGCTATAAAATATAGTAATATTTTAGACTTAATGCATAACATACCAGTCTTAATACAATATCTATGTTTTTGTGTATTCAAAGATACTGTATGTCAGATAATAAAGATTAGAGTAGCAACTTAGAAAAAAATTATGTAATTCTTCTATTATAACTCTTTTTGTGATAATAATATGATTTTAAGAATTTTTTAAATGGAAATAGGTTTCTTCTGTTTCCATTTTCTGAAAGTATCATGTGGATTTCTGGTACCCATATTTTAAAAATAAGGGTGGAAATAAAACATTTTATCTTTAGGTTTGTTGAGTTATAGTTTATATCAGTGACATTGCTCCTTATTTACACTGTTGTGAGATGAAAATAGGGGGTTTAGAATGTGTATCTCCTGAGATGTCTTAATTTTCAATATAAATATTAATATTTTCTTAATATTAAACTAATTTTATTTATTAATATTCTCTTTCTTTTAAAGATAGTATTTTTTCATTATATTTCTTAGAAGCATTTTATAAAATAAACTGCATTTTAACATAGAAAAGCTAGAAAATAAGAGGTATTTTCATTGCTTTAAATTAAACACAAGGAAACATACTGTTACCTAGAAAGCAAGAAAATATAACTTTTTTTTGTTTAACTGCATTTACTGAAGAAGTGCAGAACCTTGAGGTTACCATCAGTGAAATTGTTTTGTGAAGGGTTGATATTCAGAATTTCCAGAATTTTAATTCTAAAATGTTATCGTGCACATATATATCTGTTAAGCCAACATGTTCAGTAAGATTTATACATGTTCACTGCGGTTGTTCAGAATTATCCAAGATACTCATATTACAAATTGTGTTTTAATAAACAGAACAAGAATTGCATTTGAACTGAAGCTGCAAAAGACAAACAAATCAACAGACTTGCGTATACCTTCCTATCTGTGCACAATGTTTAACGTCCTAGTTGACGCCAAGAAGCAAACAGCTAAACTCTGCATACTGGATGGGGGGCAAGAGGTAAGTGGAATTTTGGATGTTTAATTCCTTTCTTTGGTTGATCCGAAGCATCTGAGTCTGCATCTCACACTGTGCTTAGGTTAATTTCAGACTAACTGAGATGCATCACATACCTCTGTTGGTACAGAGGTGTGCGTCAGCTGATCCCTGGAAGCATCATGCAAGACACAGCCCCTCATCTTCCTCCAGAGAGCACACAGAGTGCTTCTATAATTTTTTGCTTGACCTGTGAGTCTGTTGAACATTCAGAGGATTTCTTGACTCACAGCCCCTCCAGGAATTTCTCTCAGATTGCAACTGAAAAAGAGCCCACTTCAGGACTCCTTTGTAATTGTAAAATAGAGCCACAATATTGTCCTTTGCAGACAGGTTTTAATTTAGTACGGTTTGGTTTTAAATGGGTTATAGACATTGCATTAATGCCTAGGAATATGCTGAAAATAGAGGAAAGAAATAATCAGGTAATTAAATAAGATTTTTAAAATTTGATCTGCAAGGACAGGGAATATTTTGGCAGTAGTCTGCTGCCAGGACTGGAGCACTGATGTGCTTTTGAAGGATCTGTAAACTTCACTGACTTCCATCACTCCCGTGTTGTCAGTCTCAGCAGGAATACTCCATGAAATTAAAGGGTGTGCTATGTAGATTGGTGAGACCACCAGCAAATAATTAAAATTGTTCTTTCTATGCTAACATATTAGCATGTAATTTTCTTTGTAATTTGTTTGATTTACTTTTAGAGAGATAGTAAAAACACTTTCAGAATGTGTCAACAAAAAATGTATGTCTGCTTTAGACACCTTCACAATTACACTATTTGGACTTTTTTTTTCAGTTGATTTCTATACTGTGTTTTCATTTCCTTGATTGATCTTTTCAAGTGAACATATTCAATGTAATTGTTTGATTTTTTTTTTTTTCCTAATCCACTGAGACGCTCATCATTTTCCTGTTATACCTTGTCATCTTTATTTTTCCTTTTGGTTTTCCGTGACATGAACCAGTTTTCTAGTCAGTGGGTAAGTGTCTTTTCATTGTTCTTAAATTTACTTTTTTTCATTGATTATTAACAGCCACTTTTTATTTTAAATGGTAGGATTGCTTTTCATGTTAATATGTTAGCCAGGCTCTCAGAATTTCTTCACGGTCTGAAGTTCTGCCATCTTCTTAAACCCCCAGAGACAAATCATCTTCCACAAGGATTTGATGTTTTGTTTTGCTGAGGGTGACTGTTTTCGTGGAAATTAGCATTAAAGATGAGTGGGTTAGAGTATTTACAATCTCATGGTTTTCAAAATAAATCATGAAAAAAATCGGATAAATGTGATTTAAAATTTATTTCTAAAGGAATGTCATGGTTTTGGAACCTTGTGATTTTTGAAAAGGTTGATTGAGTTCTTTTACCTTGTTCAGAAGTGAAGTTAGTGTGTATCTCCATTTCTATGAAATGATATTTGCTTTGAGATGAGAAAAAAGAGAAAAAAATACAAGAAACCCCCCCCCAAGAAATTAAAAAAAAAAAAAGAACTGATCTTATATACAGATATCCATTAATTTAATGTAATGTGGAGATAAAGTTGTAGACACTTTCTGGGAGGGACAACCAATTTTTAATGGATCACAGGAGTATATATAGTTTTGACATTAACCAGTGGGACAACAATTGTTTATGGTTTCCAGAGAGTAAGAAAGCATTGCCTTCTGAAGACTTTTGAGCAGCAGATGTCACACACTGTTTGGGGTGATTGGATCCCCTTAGCAGATCAAGACAATATTGTATTGGTCAAGACATTAATACGGTTGGAATATAATACATATGAAAATGTAGAAAGTTCTTTGATGTATTTATAATATGTTCTTTTACTGTTCCAGTGTGACCCCAGCTGTTTGCCTGAGTTGTGTATTTACATTTTTGAAGTGTTTTTAAACTTTAAAAGAAATTTAAAGCAAAAATTGACGTTTGATGTTAGTACCTGTAGCAGACCCATATATGTGGGCAAACATATCTCGTAGTTTTATTCTCCCTTAAATTTAAACCCAAATTCAGTATCTGTGCCTTTTAGAAAATCATTCCTAAAAATATTCAGCAGATCAGAATTAATGTTTTGATTTGTATGGCACCTCTGAAACAGATGAAGAATAGCCTTTAAAAACTTAGATCTCTGAAAACTATTCAGCTGGCAGCTGCTGAGTTCGGCTGATGTTTACACTGACCTCAGTACTTTTACTCCAAGCATTATGCTGTTAGCTGTTGCAAGTAGCCTTGAACTAGGAAGATAGGGTTAGTCTTTACAAGTCACATTTTCTGTGAAGTGGCTATTGGGGACAATCTTTGCTGTCAGATAAATGTTTCTAAAGGAAGAATTACTGTTTAAATTGATGTGCCTCCTTGACAGAATGGGATCCCTAGTTCCCGTTAATTTCAGAAGGGAGCTCAGTAGGATTATCTAAAAAGTCTTTTGGATTTATTTTAAAAGCATTTACTTAAAGGCACCTTCTTTATGAAAAAGAAAAAGAAAAAGTCTATGGAGAATGAAGTCTGTTTTATTATGCCTTCTATGGCCTATTAATTTGTTACCATCTATTCTGTTTTGTTGATGAAATTTTAATTTTGCCCTTGCTTGAGCATATTGTAAGATTTGTATAAACTGAAGCTCACTGTGCTAACAGAAAGGCTCTTTCAGGATGAACAATTGGAGCTCATTTTGTTTCTAGAGGACATTTAAAATAACTTATGAATGAGAGTTGTCAGACATGAAATGCTGTATTAATTAAATCTTATTCTAGTCTTTTTGCTTCTCCAGCTAAACCAACCCTTTAGAAAAAAATACATGGCCACCTTAATTATATAGGAGAAGACAAAAACTATCCTTCACATTCCTTCGCCTGAATAAGTATAAGAACTCAATTCATCTAAATAATAACCCCATTAGCTGCTTAACTCAACAGTGTACATGGGAAAATTTTCAACACAGAATGTAAGAAACTGTTGATTGGGTGGATCATTTTCAAGGGTTTGTTCTTCTGATGTTCAAAATGATAATTTTAAGTAAATCTGATCTGGTAGGGTTATCAGCTTTGCACCATTTATGACTTATGAAAAAAGTGTATGTTCATATACATGCTAATGCTTTTTTATCTTTTCAATTAACAGCAGCAATACCATTCAAAAATAGATGACTTGATTGAAGAAACTGTCAAAGAAATTATTTCACTTCTTGTTTCAAAGGTAAAACTATTTACATTTTAATTTATAATGCAGCAGAAAATGGGTGAACTTTGGAGATGTATTAAATATCACACAGTTTTTTTTATACACAGGAAAACTGTGGGGGAACAACATGATTTGTAAATACTACTTGTGCAGATAATACTGAATTTACAAAATTAAATTTTATAACAATTGAGTAAACAATTTCTGTGCAGCCTGCTATTGAGATAAGTTTGTCTTGTGTTTCTGTTGTAGAGAGGAATTACTAGCAGCTAGTAGAACTGGTAGGACTAAATTTTGTCAATACTGTCTTATGTAATACCATGTGTTATTTTTAGTTGAATTTCTTACATGAGAACTTTATTCCTATCATTTAGTATTTAAATTTCATACTTAGAGGTGAACAATATCCAGAGTTTGAGTTAACTTTTTTATGAGATGTTTGTCCACAAACTATTTAATTAAAAATATTTTATAAGTTGCTGTTTCTTGAAATATTTTTTTTTTGGCTTTTATATTTTAAAATAAAATTTATTTTGGCATGATACAAGGACTTGGAGAATAAGGGAAGAAAACTCAAGCAATGTCTTGTCCTTCTGTAGCACCTCTATCCCAGTAAAATCTTAAGTGATATTAAAAAGTTTCTGTCCCAAATAGTTTGAAGGACACAGCAAGTAATGACAGAAAATAAAGATTTTATAAGAAGTTTTGTTATCTATACATTGCAAACTACCCAAAAATGTCTGATTTTCAAAGTAGGATAAAAAGCCATATATTGACAGTTCGTGAGTTAGTGACAAAAAGTAAGACTGGTCATGTTTTCATCATGGCTTAATTTTTGCTTGTCACAGCTTGCTGGGGGGGGATGGGGAATCTGCTTTTTGGATTGACACCTATCAGATGAAGAGGAAGGCTTTGTAGAAACATTATAGAAATTAAAAATAAATGTATTATATATATCACAGTTATTGTGATAGTGCACACACTAATAACAGATATTGCGTTATGTGTAGAAGCCACGTGGTTTTGGTCTGTAGTGAAGTTTTGATGTAAACATAATTATAAGCAGTTCAACTCAGTAGTT
The DNA here is from genome assembly GCA_013396955.1 of Regulus satrapa. NCBI lineage: Eukaryota > Metazoa > Chordata > Aves > Passeriformes > Regulidae > Regulus > Regulus satrapa. The sequence goes on from VWZN01021491.1 coordinate 13,329, forward strand.
TCAAGTTTTTCATGTTGCCTATCATAGCTCCCAGCTAGTCTTCCAGTTTGTGGTTTTAGTGTTATTGAAAAGGAAGAGGAAGAAAGGGGAGTTTAATCAGAAAAAATCATGCCAATAAAGGTTAAACATTTTGATTTTTTTTTCTTAATATCTGAGATTATAAAAAAGGAAGAATATAGTCATATTCCTTCTGGATCTTCTAGTACCAGAAAGTTTTGCGACAACTGCTGTCAATACAGAGGGATTTGCATTATTCGTTATTACAGTAATACCAGAAACTGAAATCTCAAAACAGGAAGCAAATATTCTGTGTCACTGGCTGATCACTGGAAGCTTTACCAATGCGTCCTCACTTGAGATGTGAGATACCAGTGACATCCTGATTGCTTCTGTTTCAAGGCAGAAAGCTTCTGGGGGTACAGAGGAAGGCTGAGGTTTAGCTCTTGGCTTTGGCCAGAATAAATGGTCTTCGATGTGCATGATAGCCGTATGCATTCATCTTTTGCATCTAATATATTTTCATTATTTTTCAGCCTTCACCTCTTTATTACCTTCTTTGTGTCTCAGTGGAATAAGTGGAATTCAATCATTTTTTTAGCTGCAATTCACTTATGAAACTGAAAATAATACTTTTCCTTCAGTGAGGTTTTACTTGCTAAGAACTGTGCTGGGTAGTTTTTACATAAGACACATCAGTCTAAAGCATTCAAGAAACCACAGGAATAGCGCAAAACAGTGAAACAAGGTTCAGTGTGTCTCAGGATAACCAATAGAATGTGAGGTATGCGCAGAAATGCTTTTAGAGTTTCACAAGTCCATACACTGACATCTCAGAAAACAAGTTTCCAGCTACATAACGAAGCCTTTTGTTTAAACAGACATCCTTGACACTGAAATGTTTTTCTCGCTGTTATTTTGTGCCCCACTTGTATTGGATTCGTTTGTTGGCAATGCAGACACCATGTTGTTTATGAAATCAGCCTTTCCCTTAGCCAATCTTGGCACAATAAAGTTGAACACTTTTCTGCAGAAAGAATCCTTGTCAATCAGAAAAAATGAGTTAAAGTATGAACAGCTTCTCACAGGCATGCAACTGCAAAGCAGAAGGCTGGTGTTTGGTTTAATAAAGCGGGTGCAGAAGCAACTGCCACACTCTCTCATGATGTAGATGTATTCTTTGATTGGCACCTATGTACCAGTGTCTTAATTAATCACTGTAAATATGACAGGTTAGATTGATAAATGACAAATGTAGGTTTGCACTTGTTCCTGCTCCTTGAACTGTTAAGAGCAGGGCTTATTGTAAAGTGATGATCTCAATTCCTCTGGAGGTGACACTGTTGTGACACTGTTACAGGGCCCATTAACAGCATGCCAGATGGAATTTTGTTCTGTCCTCACACTCATAAAATGATACTCTTGCTTGTGGGAATGACTGTGTTGGGAGCAAGGGATAACTTCTAAAACAATTTTTATATAAACTGGAAAGCAATTTATATGTGTAAAATAAATGTGTATTAATACAATGGATGACATATTTTATGTTATATACTGTGATTTGCTTAAGCAACATAACATCACAGAGGGACATGAAAAGGGAATTTGTTTGCTTTAAGGCAAATTTGGGGGAATTTAAACATTAAAGCTATAATGAATGCAATTATTAAGATTTTTTTCTTGATCAGAACAAATATTTTGCTAAAACACCTGTTCATACCTCTTACTGGGGAGTCACACTACTCAGACAATAGCAGGTGAAAGTCCAGGACAGAGAAACCCTATCATACCAGAGACTTTGGGCATACATTTCTTTGCCTCCTTCTTGACCATGGAGTAGCAGCTCAACAGCTCATGCTGCTGACAGAAAACCAGTGCCATTACACTTCCAGGTGAAATCAGAGCTGGTCTTCTATTTGATAGCAAAGATAAGAGAAAGTGGTATCACAACCAACAGCTTTAGCAATTGTGCTCCATCATCTTTGAAGCATGTGCTTTCTAGCCAAAGTACATGCTGGTTACACATGCTGCTATGTTCAACCACATTACAGAGGCAGCAAGTGTCGTGTTGAAAGCAGGATAGAATAGGAGAAACTTTGCGTTGGGTTTCTCTTTCTGCAGTGGTTCAGCAGTTTCCACGTGTTTCATCAGTAAGTGAAGCTGCAGAAAGAAGGTTATCCTTGATTTCAGCACTTTGTGAGATGGAGAAAGTGGTTAAATTAACAGTTCATGTTGCCCTGCTGATCAAGACAAATATGAGGAAGAAAAATTCACATTCTCATTCCAAATATTTGATTTTCCCACTGTGCGTTTAGATTTTTTTCTCTGCTTTTGCTTTTCCTCCAGGTTGTTTCAGTGTTGGAGGGTGTGCTGTCTAAATTGTCAAGATATGATGAAGGTACTTTCTTCTCATCATTAGTTTCATTCACTGTAAGTGTTTGGATTCTCAAAGGTTCTGTTCTTTCTGTGCATAATTGTGAAATTGTGTGCAATTAGTAGTAATAAGTACTTACTGTGTGTTTTATGCTTAATTTTCCAAAGGTAAAAGCAGCTGCCAAATATGTTGATGTTCCGGTAAGTATAACCCTTTCAGATTTATTTATTCTATTGTTCAGAGTAATTCAGAAATTAGGGGGCCTTTAGCTCACATTTTTTTATTGTTGACATTTTGCTTTCCTGCAGAGATTCATTACAGCTTTGCATAGAGTGTTTAAACAGCCACTACAACCCTGAGAGGACGTTTCCCTTGTGCAATAAGCAACTCTCAAAGCAAACTGTGGAAAGGTTATTCTCAATGCACTTTTTCAGTTATGGAAGAGTGAGGATTGTAACTTAGATACTCTTTTGTGGGAATAAATTCTCCAAATGTGTAGTATAAGCAAAAAGTAAAAGCATCATACTTGAATATCCATTATTTCTTGATTTCTTACTTCAGGACTCTGGTCTGCTTACTTAACCCTTTGCTTGCTCAATCTGTCTTTATTTTACCATTGGTTGTGCAGTGTTTGTGTGCTATAAGTAAAAAAGAAAGGGTCAATTGTTGGAGTTCTTTTATACATAAAGGCAAAATTTTGCTGTTTTGATATTTTTATTAAGGTATGAGTAGAATATTTTTTCTTTAAATAAGCAAAGCTATGTAATATTGTCTTTTTTACTGTCAATATCCCTTGTTCTCTTATAAGTCTGCATTCTCATTCCTTTTTAATACAGTTCTAAACAAAACCTATTTTCCAAGCACAGAAAAAAAAGACTACAATTATTACATAAGTGACAATTATTGTTTAAATGAAAAAAAAATAAGATATAGATGAATGCCAGATATGCTATACTGTGTGCTGGCCTGAAAAACCTTCAGCAGTTCTGTCCTGAAAAATGCAAGCTTAAATGAATTTTTTTCCAGTCCAGGCATGTTACATAAAAGGAAAAATCTCTGTTTCTGCAATTTCTTATTTTGCTGTCTTTGTATTTGTTTTACCCATAAGAGAAATTGTAACGTTTCTGTAGTTTTCAGATGATGTTTTCAGACTTTTTTCTTATTTTATTGCTTCAGCTTCCTTACCTTGGGTGCTCTTTTCTCTGATAAAATAGAAAAAATAGGTTCTCTTTCATTCAAAGGAATGACATCATATCAAATCCAGTTAATTTTCTTTACCTTTTGTTAATATATTCTGCTGTGTAGCTGCTGCAAAAGGCCCATGTTGAGGCACTTAAGACCCAAAGGCCTAAAGAAAAAATTATTGTACAAACTAGAAATTCATTGGCTTCTTTCAGGTAATATGGAAAACTCTCTAAATTGCGTATCTATGAGGAGGAGACATCAAAGTCTTTTATCATTGGCCACGGCCCTTCTCACATTCACTGAATGGTGGTGGCTTGGCTTGAAGAAAGGACCAGGTTACTGACAGGGTATCGATGTTTTCACTTCCCAGCTTTCTCACACACCTTTCCCATAGCTGAGCATTTGCACTGGACTGTAGTTCCATAGCTGTGAACTACAAATGTAAACTGTGCTTCAGGGAAGATGTGGATCTGACCAGAAAAAAGATTTTCCAAATTCTGAAGGTCTTTTTACCTGTATTGAATGATTTTCATAGGCTGGGGGGGTTGCTTTGCTTCTTCACATTCTTTTGTCGTGAAGATGCAGTTGAGGCCAAGAGCACTTACTGTCACAGCTGACAGAAGCTGTCCTGTCGGAATAGGAACTAAGATCACCAGATGTCAAAGTAAAAAATTCCAGCTGTAAGAGGAGGCTGAAAGTCATCACATCATGAGGTTGTCACCTGGGCTCACAGCTGATGTGAAAAGTGGAGTGAGGGGCAGCACACAGGGAGGAATGTACATTGAGCTCTTGGCAGCGTGACAGTGACCTAGCATGCCTGCACTGAAGCTCATTAAGTGCCTCGTGGCTTTATTTTGACCTAAAATGTTGTAAAATTTCTTCTTGTCCTTTACCGTAGAGCTGCATGTATGCAAGTTACTTAAAAGTGAGCACAGTCAGCCCTTTCTTTGGATGTAGCTGCAAACATGTGCACACGTGCAGTGTGTTGAAAATCGCATTCTGCCCCTGTGCCCCACCTCCTCCAAGTGAGATCACTTGGTGCATCCAGGGAAGAAGGTGGGAGGGGGGGAAAACCAGGAGGTTTTAGGGGGTGTGTGTGGATTTGACAGAGTTTTTGATCTTTGATTACCAGGATTTAGCAAACAGTGAAAAATGTGCTGGTTCATAGCAAAGTAAAAAGGAACTAACTAGGCAAAACAGATGTAAGAAGAAAACAAAGGTAGTACTGAGCAAAATATTTAAGAGGTAGGGTAAGAGGTAAAGGGGATAAAAAGTTAAATAAAAGTAAATAAAAATAATGAACTATTGAAAAGGAAGGAAGGCATTCCAGGATGATTTTTGGTCATTTTGATGAAAAGGTTAATTATATTAATATTGAGAGAGGATTTAGACAATAAATAGTTGGACATGAAAGTGCACTGTCCCTAGACAACACCCCTCAATTTCTCAGGACCAGGGTGGGAAAGACAGACATAAACTTGTGGAGCATTTGGCAGATAGGTTGGTAAAAATACTATGTACCTTTGCTGTCTACCCCTCTATCCAATAATCTTGCTATAGAACTATGATTAATTACATCTAAGAGGAGTAAGAAGAAAAAAAAAGTGGTTTTTATGGGGTTTTATAACTGTTTAAGAAAACATGCAACATAAGCCTCAATTTTTCAAAATGCCCTTCAAGGAGTGGGACATATGCAGTCCCGAGCAGCTCTTGTTGCTTTCCCCAGCTATGCATAGAAGGCTATGTGGACACTCCGTATGTTTTAGTAATTGAAATCCTGACAGAAATATTAGCAATAGTGCAAAATAACCCAGACTAGGAAAAATAATGATGTCTTGTGATTTCCTAAAAATAATAATTAAAAAATCTAGTTGCTGTTACACTCTCCTTATTCGTAATTGTCACAGTACCCAAGGCTCTGTGGTGGAAAAAAATGTGGCTGCTACCGCTGTGTAGGTGAACGGAACCAAATGTTTGGAGGAAAATAATACAAATGTTACAAGTAGTGAATGAAGGATGACACTGGTTCTCCTTTTAATGCTATATTTTGATAACTGGGAATGCAGAAGCTGATTTGAATACACGACTCATCCAAATCCACTATAATCCTTTTTTAGTTTCTCTTAAATCCTAAGCAATCCAAAGATATAGATGAACCTAGCATTTTTCCTTTCTTTTTTTTAATATTCTGTTCACAAAGCCAGTTAATTAATGAGAATGGGGAAAAAAATGCAGTAAAATTGAGGTTAAAAAAAAAGTATTTTGTTGATCTCAAATTATTATTATTCCTTAATCATGTAGATAATTTCATTGTGTTCAATTTCTCATCATGTAAATCAGTTTTGCATACAGATAATTGCATCTTTAGCTGGCCATTTCCACACACATTTGCTGCATTGACAAACACAACCAGAGCAATTACTCATACAAATTGAGCATCCAGTTACATGCTCATGTATATACTTCTTTTTGTTCAGAAAGGTATGTTTAAATCCCTTTGTAGGAGCCAGTAATCTATGCCAGTTACTTAGAGGGCACAGAAGGAACCTAATCCTCCCTCCCTTCATATGGGCCACCTGTCATAGCAAGTGCAGAGAGGCCATTTGAAGGAGCCAGGCTGACAGCAGTGCACAGCTCGCACAATGCCAGCCCTCTCGCTCCTCTCTTGCCTTTATGTGGGGATCAAAGGTATGAAAAGGGGCCTCACACATGTGCCAGCATTTGACTTATGGGGTCTTGTAGAGGCCAGAGAAGGAGCTCTGCCTCCTACCACGCAGATACACATGGGGACCTTCCAGATATCTTCATTTTCAAATATCACACTTGTACTGCATGGCCTCATTTAGCTGATTTTAAGCAGAAAACTTTTTGAGGCAAATAAATGTTTATTCAGGTGTGGCCATATGGTGCTAGTCATTTTTAAGCTGGATTTCTCATAGAATTCTATTTTTTAAAAAAGACCACAGAAGGGGTATTATCCTTATACTCAGGGATTCTCCTGATTTCTTCCTCCTCTATATACCCAGACCTGGGAACTGGGTTTCTGCTTCTCCATCTGTGAAAATAAGCTATTGAAGAATTTGGAGGGAAAGCCCTGCAGCATTTGTTTTAAGTCAGCAGTATTTTTGAGATACCTCTTAAATGGCAAACAGAAAGATGACTATTAATCAGTAGGAAAGCTAAAATAGCATAGTAAAATATAACTTTATGGAGGAAAAAAAGACGTATTTTAATACAAAATTTTGTCATAGGGGCTGTAGTGGATTGAAGACCTTTTGCATTAAAAATCAAAATCCTGGGGCAGACATTCACATGCCTATTTCCCATGAGTGCAATGAAACTATATGTATATGAAAAGGTGTTTATGTAAATGCTTAAACTGTAAAATCACAGTTTAAATTTTCCATGGCACTTCTCAAAATACACACAATTTCTCTTTGCCAAAGTGGCTGTTACTTTTCAAGAAGATGTTTGAGAGAGAGAGAGAAAATGCATTGCATTTTTTCATTTAAACAAAACAATTTTTTATAACCATCCGAAATTAAAATGTTACCTTTATAATAGACTGATTATGCAGATGGTGCACCTTCCTGCCTGACTTATGTATTTCATTTTGTAAGAAATTATGGCAATGATGGTCTAGCCATGGATACAAATAGTTTTTATTCCAGAAGTATTTTAATGATATTTTAATTTTGCAATTCCAAAGCCCAAGTGATGAGCCTTGCAGTATTTAGAGAAGAACTTTCAGGCAGTGAAATTTTCCAATGTGCTCTTTCATTTAGTGGTGGACACTGAATAAGGAGCTCCTATGTTCCTCACAATAGCCCCCTCCAGCTCATCACTCCTTTTCATTGCATTGTTACAACCATGCTGTAGTTAAAATTACTCCCTCCAGGATGCAAGGGAGGGGAAAGAGGTGGAGAGGAGAGCAAAAACAAAACTGGATGAATTTTGTTATTGTATAGCTAGTCTCTAGCATCTGTTCTCATCTTTGAAACATTAATGATTTGGTAGGACGGCTACTCAGTAAAACTAGTATAGTGGATTGAGGCTGGTTTCATTTTTTTTTTTTTGTGGTAACACAAATTCATTTATTAATTTCTGATGCTAAGAAATGTTTTGTGACATGTATTACAAATGCACATGATTTTCACCGAGATTCATGCCAGACCGCTGCAATGCAAAATTCTGTTCAGAAACTCAGTTGTACTTTGCCTGTAGGAAAATGCCTAATATTAGTGGCAGTATTAAACCCACTGCAATCTTTCAGCAGCAAAATATTTGAATGACTGGAAAATAAGGCAATGCAGCATTGCTTTTCACCAGGTGCTTCAGGCAAGTATTGCCAGTGGAAGCCAGGCATGTCAATCATAAAACAGCTTCTACAACATCTTGAAAACTTAAATAATGTATTTTAACATTTGCCTCCATGTTAAATAGACACTTTTCCTGTTCAAATGGGGAGATTTAGGCTGTTTCTTCTTTATCCGAATTTCTTGCTATGAAAAAATGCCTGGCAGTGAGGACCCACCTCCCAGTGAATAGTAAGAGACAACCTGCACCTGTGGGATTAGGTGCAGCAGCAGGAAGTAAGAGCACTTGCAGTATATAATTAACAAGGATTTTAATTTTTTTTCCCCCCAAACAGCATGTTCATCTTGCCAGGTTAACTAGTGATTAACCCTAAAAAAGAATGTGATGAAGCCTACACCCTTGTTTAAACTCATTCACTTGCCAGTGTATTCAGTTACTTGTGTAACCAGCGACAAAGTAACCCTATTTAGAACTCTTAATTTCCTGGTATTTTATTTGATGTCTTTGTGTTTCCAGTTTCTCCATTCATCTCTTTGTCTGGTTCTCTTTCATTTTCAGATAGGCAAAACAGCTTGTCTGCTGTTCTGAATAAAACAAACTTATAATAACTTTCTATCTATCATTAAAAAAAACACATTTTTTTCCTTGGGAAAACTTTCAGACAATATTTTTTTATAATTACCTGGATAACATAGCAGGTTAAATTTTTCTCCCAAAGATGTGCAAGTAATTCTCATTAACTTCAGCAGATGTTCTGCTAGAGATTCAGAGAAGGTTTTTTTGTTGGTTTGGTTTTTTTGTTGTTTTTTTTTTATTGAGTATGGATGTGGAGACTGGAATGCTTTAGTCTTTTAAATTAAATGTTCTCTGTGACAGTTTTTTAAAATATATCTCAGTTTCTATCTTTTTTGTCTTTTATGGTACATGAAACTTCTTACTTGTTTTTTATTTGCTTAATTCTGTATTAACTTGAGGTTTTTTCTGATGCTTAAAATTTTATTGATCAATAAAGGGTAGTGCAGTCAAAGGTTTCTAAATAATACATAATCCCTATTTTCTAAAAGTTAAAACATTAAATACACAGCATTAAAACTGTAAAGCAATTTTGATACTTATAATAACTTTATTTTCTTCTTCCACATGCTCAGAGAAAGCAAATTAATTCAATGCATGCAATATGAAGAGATAATGAAGTATTTAATATATTGTTGGTTCATTCAGTGTTTAATGTGTACTTTGCCTGCCATGGGCAAAGATGATTAACCTTCAATGATTTTGGTGAGGTTTAAAACAGACATACTTCAGAGTATTGATAACCTGCCTTAAACCAGACTTACTTCTACTGTAGTCAGACACTATTTAAAAGGAAAATTAATTTTTTTTCCACAGCAATTTCAAAGATAATTATCCTGCACACATTAAGAAGGATAAAGTGTTTTAAAGAACTGTAATTCTAATTGGTAAATGTCACCAGCTGTTGCAGTTACTCTTACTTATGTATACTCTTCTAATGATTACACTCCTGTGCCACAAGCTACATGAAAATATATTCACTAGGTGTGAAATTCCCATATGTCACAGCTTCAAGACTAGGTAAACATCTCAAAGATAAGGGAATTAATGCTGATGGGAAATGTCACTTTTCTTGCTTTGGCTGTTTGGAAGTTGAAAATTTTTATTGTACTTAGTAAAAGAAAATGTTCTATTAATTGCAGAAACACTAGGTTTTAGTATTCAGTGGAAGATTCATTGATACATTTTAATGTATGCCTTCAAGAACTATAATCAGCCTTTCATTTAGATTTCAGATTTCAAAATATTTTTCTATTATTCCTCCAAGTTAACTCTAGTTCACTTCGTATAAATTGTGTATCAGGTTTTAGAAATTACATAAGGTTTCAGCCTCAATTTTATGCTCTTGTACCATCACAAATTAGTATATTAAGGTAAAATATGGTGTTTTCTGGTTTAAACCTTCTTCACTTTGTGATTTGTCTTAATATAAAAGTATTTCTGTCACATTTTAGTGAAGGTAGTATTTTATGAAGGAGATCTATTGATTTCTGTTAATCAGGTTTTCCGATAGAAAATGTTTTGTCCATTGAAGTCTTAGATTTTTTATTCTATTCTTAAGATTTAGGCATGTAATGCAGATTTAAATATCTAAAAAACTCTGAAGAATTTCATCTAAGCCTATATAGATGAGATAAATTTTTGCAATAAGCTTTCATTGCCTCTGAAATGACCAAACCAAATGTAGGAGATATTTCAGTTTTCCACTCTGAGTTTTGGAGATGTTACAAGTATTAAAGCTGGCCATCATTCCACATTTAATGGTTGCTTTTAAAGAATGAAACTGCCATATATGCACATCTATGAATGAAAAAGAAAATACGTATATTTTGGGACATATTCCTCTATTTGTCTGTGGTAGATTCAGGGCAAAAGGATCTGAACCTCATAAGCCAGGAGTTTTCACTCACTGGAGTTTTGAGGAAAGAATGTTGTCATTCTGTTACTTCTTACTTATTTCTTACTCTATACTTACTGTAATAGGATAACAACAGTTTCTAGGCAGGTTTTAGTATGGACATGTTGCACCTCCTTCCCTCTTGTCCTCAGACCTGTTCATATACATTAAAAATACGGCATACTAAATAATAAAAATAAAAAAAAATTAAAGTTGAATATTCACTTGCAGACTAGAAAGGAAACAACAATAGAAAATGATATGTTAATATTTTAACTACATGAGCATATTCATGCATACATGCTTTTAGAATACACTAAATATTTTACAGTGTTGTTCATAGCCTATTTTCAGACAATAACAGTTTCTAAGAAATAGATGTACTTGGGAATTCAGGGTCTGGGTATAACTGCTTTGGCCCTCCTTCCCTAGAACTATTAATTATTTTGTATGGAGTCTTAGCAAAATCTGGATCCTTTAGAAATGTTAAGGCCCGTGTTAAGGCATGCTGTAGAATATTATAAAACTTAGCATTCTTTTGCATGCCAGGAACATTATAAGTTATTGCTGGGAGTAAGTAGTACTTTTACAAGCACGCTCACACAGAGGGCATTTGCAGAAGACTTCCCCAAGTGCTTGTGTGCATTCTTAGTTCCTGTTAGAAAAAAGTGAACTCCTCACCAGCTCTGCATACAGTGCCAGTAAAGGTCAAGTTGCAGGCTCTTAGGAGTCTTGTTGTGGAACAACTTTTCATGACTACAGAAATCCAGAAATCACAGCTGGATTCTGGAGGAGAGAGCAGTTTCAGCCACCACTGTGTACAACTGTAGTATCAAATACACACAACATGTCCTATCCTGGCTCATGTTTGGGGGTGGGGCATAAAAATTATGGCTGCTCTGATATTCATACAGAACATATATTGGTACAAGGGAAAATTTTGGTCCCTGCTCCTCCCCTACCAATCTTCTGGGCTAACTGCACCAGTGCAACAGTTTACAAAATATAGGGGTAGAGGACTAAACTCACAATAGCCATTTTATACTGTTGCTCTCAGAGATGTGCTTGAGCTTAGTTTGAATTGCAGTTAGTTGAAGCTAACGTCAAACATAAAATTCAGCTGTAAATTGGAAGTAAATTAGAAGAAATCTTAGGTAATGAAAAAGGAACTGAATGGGTTTTTAAGCATTTTCTGAATGTGAAAGCAGAACTTGGATCTCCACCCTCAGGCTGTAGCGGCTCGCTATCAAAAAAAAGGGGAAGATGTCTGAGTTTGTCACTGATGTTACCAGAGTCAAGACTTCATTCAACTGCATATGGCAGTGTCGATTTATGACTGAGAGCATCCATATATTAAAATATGGAGAACTACATTGATAGTGAAACCTCCTGAACACGTTAACTAACCAAGAATTCACAGCAGATTTTGTTAAGAGAGTTTGTACATGTATGAACATTCTAACATTTGTTTCCAGTATGTTTAATTTATTTTAAGTCTCAGTTGTTGAGGGATGTTTCTTTCCCTTCCCATTACTTTCTCCTCTCACTTTTTGTCTTCACAGAAGCCAGGAATGGATCTAGCAGACACCTACATTATGTTTGTTCGGCAAAACCAGGATATCCTTCGAGAAAAAGTCAATGAGGAAATGTACATAGAGAAGTTATTTGATGTAAGTAACCAGCCTTAAGTTTGCTGGTATCACTACTACATCAGAAGGGATTAGCTGGACTTTGATTGTGTTCAGCAAGCTTCTCACTTCTTTTATTTTCTCTGTTGATAAAATTTTTTTGCTCATTATTTACAAGCTTCAGCTGTCAAGGGTGGCCTTTCTTTAAATATTTTCTGCAATAAACTTTTAAGTGCTAGAAGACAGAAATAAAATTTGTAAAATATTAATATTTGAAATAGTAATTTCTCCACTGTGAGTAGTCCAATTATATTTTATCTTTTTATTTTTAATTTGTTAATAGAGAGAATTGGATTAGTGTGGTTTATGGATTCCATTACAGCCCAAATTTCCCTAAATTAACAACTTCTACATATCACTGCCCACCTGTATTCAGAAAGAGTACACAGATGTCATGTCCATCTGTGGGTTTGACTGGTACTTCTGTGGAATGACTTTTAGAATTTTGTTTTATGGACTTCCAGTTTAAGACTTCTGATTTCTTAAAGTTGACATTTAGAAGCATTTTTTGAATTTTCAAGCTCATTTTTAAAGTTCTAATCTGACTTTTGCAAGTTTAGAGTAATCCTCATCCTCAAGGTGCACGCAATAATTTTCCTCAGCTTTGATAATAACTTCTGCAGCCTTCTTCCATTCATTCCTTTGCCCTAATTCCTCATCTTTTTGTTAGAAATGATCACATTTCAGTTCATTCAAGTTCTTACTATTAATTTATGTCTAGTATGTCCTTTTCTTAATTGCCTGAAGGAGAAGCTGTAGGCAGCTGAAAAAGTACCTTCTGTATAAGGTTAAAGCTCTACACATGTAAAATATATGTAAAATAAAAGCTATTTAATTATAAGCTTGGATCAGTTTACATTACAATTATCTCAGTCACAATTATATAGGAATTTTAACAGGAAAAGAAGTAATCTCTAGCACTGCAAAGGAATTTATTGCTTAATTAATTCTGGAACATATTATAGACTTCGAAATTTATTTATTTGTGTCATCTCCTAAGTATTTTTAGAAAGCTTTGCTGGCAGTTTCATTTAATTATGCAAGTTACAGCAAATGTTTTCATAACAGCAATTCACAGCCTTTACTGTGACACTACAGTTGTGGCAGTCACAGAAGGTCCCATAACATAGACTCTCAGCCATGGTATGTCATGTCAGTGTTTGTTGTTTGTTAGACTGGGTGGTCAAAATAAGACTTAACTCTCCAATTTTTTATTTCCAGACACTCCCAGGCATCTTTACAGGAAAAAAAAAAAAAAAGGAAAAGAAAAAAAAAGTATCATCTGTTTTAATAAGCTAAGTGCTAATATGTGTGAAAAGAATGATTTTATAAAAGCTTTGATGCCCTGCAGGGGTAGAAAAATTATCATCCATCCAGCTGGCACCTTCACAAAGTACTAAAACCATATTAGCAACTTCTGCTTCAGTTTGCTTTTGCAATGAATCTGCAAGCATATGTTTCATTTTCAAGTTTCTATTTTTTTGTTTTTCTTTGGGGTTATTTTTGCTTATGTTGTCATTTCCTGAATGTTAATAAAATTATCTGCCTAAGGCCAAATCTAACTCTCACTGGAGAGAACCACATTGACTTTTTTGATGTAGTGGGATGGGATTGAGTTTCAGGCTGTGTCAACGTGGGGCTCTGGCCAGAGCCTGGGCATGGGCCTGGGAGCTGTCAAGGGACCCTCCACTCTCTTAAGTCACCAGCACAGTTCCTGGCATGATTTTGGCTTAGCACTAACACAAGGAAACACAGGGCTTCAGTAGGGATGGGTTAACGTGGGTTAAGGACCTCTTCCGAATTTCATTTCAGCAATTAAGCTTTTCAGCACAAGAGAACATCTCCTGTATGGGCACTCGCCTTTGAGTTTTCAAACCCATTTCTGTCCCCTTTAACTCAGGAGTGTACATTGTACGCTGCTGTGACCGATGCTTGTATCTGTAAGAAAAGAAAAAATATAGACATAACATGTATTTTTTGTATCAGATGTCTGTTTGTGTCTTTATTTTTCTTTCTACATGGTGGTATCATATTTCTATGTAACATCACTCTAGGAGATAAAATTGAATGGACAGATGCAGCATTTATAAAGCATTAACAAATATGGAAGCTCATAGCATGCAGAAATGTGAAACAAAGTCATCTTACTCTGTTAATTCGCCTTCCTGACAATTATTCAGATTTAGAACATTATGACTGAGCAAGATTTTAGAAATTACTTTTGAAGGGTTTTTTTTAATTAGTGGGTTAGGAAAACATAGGTATTGTGTTTATAAATTCAAATCTATCAAGTTGTATCTCAATAGAAAGAATAAAAAAAAATATATTTACATTTTTATATAAATGTACGCCAAGCCATTGGACTGGCTAGATTCACAGATCACAGTTGCTTTCCTCTTATAACACATTGAATTAGTGTCAACTAAGTAATCATCAGCCAAATGAAAGAGGAAAAGTACACTTGTCTGTGCTTCAGGCAGGGAAATACCTCATCCACAATAGCAAAAAACCTGACTATTCTGTGTGCTAGAGGTCTCAGTTATAAATACAGAGAAGATGAGGTCTGAGACTGTATGTTAACCCCCACAAAAAAGTGTAAACTTATTTATGTCCAGATATCACTGACTTGATCCAGGGCTGCTACATGCTAACAGCTGTTATGGTGACCAAGTGAACAGCATGTCTGTCACGCAAAGTAATGTACGAAACAAATATCATTTAAATTTGAGAATATTATTGATACAAGTACAGATGCCTGCCACTGAGTCACAATATGTTAAGGCTAGTAATTGTAACATTTTTAATCCACCTGAGAAGTTTCAAACTGGAGAGAAGACAAAAAAATGTGTGGTGTTTTATGGCGATGTTTGGTAAACCTATAAAAGCAGTGCTCTGCTATACAAAATACAAAAATAAGGAGAATAGAACTTAAGCTTGTGATATGAACTGTTAAATATGAAAGAGGTTCAAATCTCCAGTGACTTTGAAAAAAGACTGGGGTGATAATTTTTTCTGTACCGTTTTAAAACCATTTAAGTCTTGTGCTTCAGTACATCATGCTGATCATGCAGCAGAGCCAAGGTGGTTTTTTTTCCTTCATTTCCACTGAAAAACTCAGCTTTGGGATGCATTTCATTATTACCTCCTCCAGAAGGGCTATAGACAGCAGGCAGCTTAATATTCCATGTGCTCCTGGTAACACTGGTCTCTCCCAGGTCAGTGTGTTGCCTCTCTGTTCTCAAAACTAGTCACCAGGTTTGAAGTCACAAAGATTTTTCACTTGGCCAGTTTATCAAAGACATGGGAAGTTTTTACCTTCCTTTGCAGTATGGGACATGGTCGTCTTCTTAGAATCAGCTGGGAATTTTGCTTGTCAAACTCCTTCTGTCAAAGGGATTCAGGTCATTTATCTCCTACTCTCATGCAGTAACAGCTTATAGCTGAGAGCACGAAAGGGATGGAGAGTAGTGTTTGTTTTCAACATCACTTTTCTTAAAGAGGACTTGAAATCTGTGTAAACTATTGCATATGATTAAGGTCTGCAGTAGCTCTGGGTTAATGTTCTAGAAACAGTAACTAATATTACTTTAGTTGGGGTTTTTTTGTAAATATTTTTTTATATACTTGTCTTCAAAAAAGACAGTAAATCAAGCTGGTGAATGGAAAAATTAAATATTTAGAATATCATTACACAAATGTAGAATAGAGAGTATTACTGGTTATTATTAACACCTCTCTTATTTATAAAGATAACCCATTGCATGGATAATGTAAGAGCATCTGTGCAGTCTATCAAAAACCATTGCTGTATATCTGATCACAAAGTTATCAGATTTTAAAAATAGCCAGCTATGAAACTCCCGTGGCATCTGGTTCTAACTTCTCAAAGTAAAAAGGCTTTTTACCATTAACTTTAATAAATGCAATGCTGTGTTAATAAACCTGCCAGGTTGTTCCAATTGACTAGACTTAGATTCATGTTTCTACTAGAATTTTTAAGATAGGACTCGTAAATCTTAAACTCCTGAGTGTCTTAATAGACATCAAACTTGTAAATTAAAAACTATTTCCTTTGAATGAAATTGGATTTTGTTGACAAACCTCTTGGTAATTCATTTTTAAAATTTTGCATAGGACTCTGTTAAAACATTGATGCAATACTTACTTTCTGCAGTAATGTCTAGTTCCTAAGTGCCACCTAGGTAGATTCTCATTTTCTTGTACCTGTGAATTGCATGTGAAGTATGAATATTTTTTTTAAAAAATCATTCTGGATACTTTTGCTTCAGATTCCTTCTTGGTGTATTTGCCATTGAGGGTGTTATCTGATAGGTTGTATTTGTGTCTGCTGCAGAAAATTTACAGTGTAAACAGATGTACGATTGGAGTTTTATTCAGACTACATGTGCAATGCAATCTTTATGCAGTGAGCGATTGCTGCACTGCTGAGGAATAAAGAATGGTTTCAGAGAACAGCTTCAATGCATCAGTGTTCAGCCATTGATGCAACTGAAAGGGTTTCCAATATTTTTAGGCTATAATTTCTGGGGGACCTCTTCCCGAGTGTACCATAAACACATTAAGTAGTGAGAGCACACATCCTAGAAAGGTGACCCTTGGCAGAGTGCTGCCCAGAGTTACATTGCACAAGATGCCACCTGTGACCAGATGTTGGCTTTGGCCCTGATTGCCCATCTCCTCTGGGTGCTACACCAGTGTGGTGTGATGCACTGTTCCTGCTGACTTGGCAGCATCCATGTGGGAGGACTCCATGGAGGCTGTGGCCTCGTGCATGGTAACAATTCCACAACCTGTGTTAGTTGTATATGGCAGGGAACTCATACAACTGTCTTTGGAGTGCAGAAAGACGGAACATCTTTATGACCAGTTTAAAAGCTTTACCACCCCAGATTGAGATAGCTGGCTTTGGCTTTTGTATTTCAAAGGTTCAGGTGTAATGTGATATTCTTTTCCTGTTGAAAAACTGATTGTATTTTTCTGGAATATTTATTAAATGCTAGTGTTGTTCCCATATTCCACACATTATTTTTATTTTCCATTAGTATTAAAGGGTAGACAATTCAAGCTCAGTGATGTACTTGAGATTATTTGAGGTCCTAATTATTCTTCAAAGGTTATTATGACATGTAGTCTACTCAATGGTGAAATGGAGATATGAAGTACTCATCTGAGTAATTTCTGTTTGCTGTTCATTCTGTTCATTTGCCAAATGCTTTATTCAGTTGCCTAATTTCTGTAGGTTTTTTGACCTATTACCAAAAGAAAAGTGTTGTAAAATGTGCAAAGCGTGGTGTTACACTGCTAAGAGGAACACTTAATTTAAATTGAGTTTTCATTAGTACGAACTCCTTGTGCTGCTTAAGTGCTCAAAAGCACTATTTTTTTATTATTTAGTATTCAGCAATATTTTTATAGAAAATTTCAATTGCGATTATTTTTCCTTATTCTCAAATTACTTCCTGTCACGCTAATTTTAATAAGTAATCTTCACTTTGGTTGTTATGTAATCATTTGCAAGTGTGTGATTTGACAAAAGGTCTACTTGGTTAAAGGCCACATTTGAATCAAAAGCTGTGTTTGTATTAATCTCTGAGAAACATGAGAGGACCATGCCTAATTACTTAAAAAAATACTCAACAAAAATGGATTGTAGCTTGTTGATCTTCTTATTTCTTTGATAACTCAGAATAATCTTCAAGAAATATGTGGGCTTCTTTCTCAGATTCTTGAAATTTGATCACAGTGTAAAATTGTCCTTTGGCGCAAACCCAGAAATACACATCTTTGCATGATGCACCTGGACATATGTGGCAGGTCTGGTAGAATCAGCTAATTAACAACACAGGCTTAAACAGGCACCTCATCTGGCAGTGTAGTTAGTTGCCTGATGGTGCTCAGCAGGATTTGGTAGTGCTTTTTATTTTTCCATCCTAATGGTCTGCTGCCCACCTAATTTTGCCTTATTGTCAGCCACTACTTACCGCAGCTTGAGGCCCTCCCAGGAGGCTAAATTATTATCAAAGGATTAGGGAGATGTAGCCTTGCAGCTCTGACATTTCTGATTACTTGTCTATGCCAGAACAGTAATTAGCTGTGACTAATTAAGAAAAATGTTCCTGCCATAGAAAACCATTTAAAAGAACTGAGAAGTAGAAAAGCAATTGAAAAGCTGAGCAGTGCTCAGATTCGCCGATGCTCTTTAGATTTTCTCCAAAGTCTTAACTCATCTTTAATTACGTCTCTTATTTTACAGGGGAAATAGAAAGCTCGTGATATGAAAACGGCTCTGTAGTTGTCTCATGATCTAACAGAAATTTTTGTCATTTTGAAACAGTTGTTTCTCTTTTGGTAAAAGAATTTTAAAGAAAACTGTAGGCAGTGTCACTGAAAAAAGGAGTTATATTGACATGCTCAAATATAGGAAACTATTCTGCAAGATGGAAGCAATGTCTTGCAAACTTGCTGTTAAAAGTCTTTTTAAAGTTCACTAAATAATTCCTGATATTTTCAAATGGACTCACCTCATTTTTCAAGGTAGCAATATCTATAAAAGGAAAACAGTTCACTTGAAGTTTGAAAAATGGAACCTCCATCTGATTTCGTATAGTATAAAAGTTTTCTTTGATTTTTTTTTTTTTTCTGGATTATGGTGAGAAAAGGAGTGCCCACTCTTGGAGAGTGCTGATTATGCTGCTGTGACTCCAGCAAAGCTCAGTACTGTTGAAATCAGTACAACCACAACACACTTAAAGTAAAGCATGTGCTTCAGAGTTTGCTGCTTCAGGATCAGAATATTAAGCACCTTGTAAGCTGTTTTATACTGTAGCCAATAGTGTTTTCTTTAGAGAAACACAATGGCAAAACACAATGACTGTATTTTATATGATTTTGATATTATACACTTTCACATCTTCATTCTTTATGCCATTTTTGATTTCTGAATTTCCATTTTGTTGTGTAGTACACAACCCAAAAACAGATAAAAATTACTTTCTCAAGGCATTCAATATCCCATAGTCTGCAGTTAATATTCATGGAATGCATGTCTGACACCTTTTTCACACCAATTCAATCATATTATTCTAATTTTTACAGCAGGGGAGTAAGAAACTATGAAATAGATATTCTGATATCTTGCTAAAAGTGCTCTCACTTTTAGGGAGAGAAAGGAAAAGGGTGTAAAAACGAAATAGAAAATTATTTTTAGGGCACTAAAACTCATAGCCTGATACTCGGTATTCTTTATACTGCCCTACCCCCTAAGTTCCCTGCCTTGTGTGAGAAGCTCACTTTTTGGAAAGAAAAAACAGAGCAATGTATAAATTGCAGTGGGTGTTACAAGTCACAAGAGGAAAATAGGTGTTATGAGTCACAAGAGGAAAAATGGGGAGAAAAAAATCCCAAACCTAATATTTTAAAGCCCATCTGTTTTTTTTTCCTCTTAGGGAATTTTTTTCAATCAAATAGAGCTACTAGGGGGTTTTACTTATTTGTTTGGGGACAGTCTATAATATTGGGAGCTTCCAGTACAGTTTCCTCATATGCATTTCTGATATATATTGTTCATTCTTTTATTGAAATAAATAATTCTTAATTAAGAATTATTAACTTAATTTAATGGATCTATCCATCACTCAAAATATCCATTCACTAAAAACAATAACAATTTTATCTAATAAAAGAGAAGTCCTTCCAACATCCAGGCACAATTTTGTCCTTTAACCTTTTTTATCCTGCTAGGCATAAAGTAGTAGCATCTCATTCCAGTCACTGCACTTTTTCTTCTTATCTAGATGGCTTGAAATGTGTCTAGAAGCTTAATAGAATCAATTGAGGGTGGACAACTATAAAAATATAAAAAGGCACTGAAACTTTAGATGAGTCTGTCAGTAAGTGTTAACTGTGGCTGCAGCTTTCACATTCTACACAGTCAAGAAAAATCAATAAGGATTGTACCATTTGTATTGTCTTACCTAATGTTTGTTCACCATGAAGTGCCAGGCACAAGCACCATCTAGGGAATATTGATTTCTTGATGTACTGTAATTCACACACGTATAAACAGCAGAAGAACCTTGTGGCTTCTCAAACCTTACTTGCAGGTTTGATCTTTATACTTGTATTTCATTTGGGTCAAGCTTAGTTGGAAAAGGAAAGTAAAACAAAACTCTGCAGAAGTGTTCACAAATAGAAACACAACCACATTGTTGATCACATTACAAGAAAGATAGTGCCAGAAACCATAAGAATAATCTAATTCTACTATAACAAGTCAGGCATAACAGAAAGAGGTTGATACGTTGCAAATCTGTATAGGTAAGGATGCTGCAGAGTGGCACAGATTTGTCAGTGGAAAGAGCTTCTTCACTGTTTACTCATGGAAAACTGCAGCTTTAGTGCTGATTTAAGCATGCAGAAGTGATGAACTATATAGAGATTATTTTCTTTAAATTATATTTAGGTGTTTCAAGGTATATTTTCTTAATTTACATTGCATTAACTTTCTTTTGCATTATACTGCACTTAAAGAACAAGGAAAAAAAAGTAAAAATAATGCCGAGAAAAGTCATCTCAAAAAGAACCCCCAACACAGCTGTAAAATTTACACAGCTAAAAGTGTCTTCATGGGAAACAGGGTCTGGGACGCGAAGGAGCAAAGCAGGCACCTGCCCAGTCCAAGGATATTTCAACCAAAGAGAAAGGGGAGGAGAGAAGCAAGAGGGAGGTAGGAGGCTGGACCTCTGCTCCCCATTAGCGCAGCTCATTGTAGTGCCCAGCTGATGTGTGGTGTAAGAGAGGTGTAGCTCCAGTGGTGCAGCTCCCCGTCAGCTTCACAGCTCCATCCAGCTCCATCACATGGCACTGCAGTAGCATGGACGAGTCAGGATAGATGAGGTGGAAAGAAATGAACTGCCTGTTAATATTTACTCAGAAGGAGTCAGGATGGTTTGAATACTGCAATAAAAATATGTACTTGACTTTACTTCATGGGAAGCAGGGAGTCTTAAGTAGAAGATTCTAGGACAAAAACTACTAAGTGAGTGTGAAAGCTGCAGCACAGATGCTGACCCAGTTTCAGCCTGTCTTGCTTTTGGTACTGAGAAGAAGACTATTCTTACTTTAAGGGAGGAATGCAGCTAACAGGAGGTAGCCTGTGGTCCCTTTGGTGATACCTCACTCCAGGGAGGGAAAACTCCCCAGGGAGTTCTGGATGAGAGGGCTAAAGCAGAGATGGGTGTCTTGATTGCAGGCAGAATGAACCCAGACCTTTAACCTTACTGAGGGACACAGAGACACAAAGTCTGGAGCACTTCTCCTGTGAAGACAGGCTGGGAGAGCTGGGGTTGTTCAGCCTGGAGAAGAGAAGGGACACCTTAGGGCAGCCTTCCAATATCATATGGGGGCTTATACAAAGGAGGGAGAGAGACATACCCCTTTTTCTAGGGGTATGTAGTGACACAAGAGACAGTAGTTTTAAAATGAAAGAGCTTAGGATTAGATTAGAAAGAAAGCACTTACTCAGAGGGTAGTGAGGCACTGGAACACATTTCCCAGACAGGTTGGAGATGCCCCATCCCTGGTAGTGTTGAAGGTCAGGTTGGATGGGACCTTGAGCAGCCTTGTCTGGTGGGTGGCATCCCTGCCCATGGCAGGAGGATTGAAACTTTACAACTCAAATCATTCTGATTCTATAATGTTAGGCATTCACTTAGGAAGACTGTTTAGTATTTGCACAGTTAAGTATATTTGCAGGGCTTTTGAAAATAGAGCCTGATAGCAAGAGGCAAGTGTTATAATGAGTAACAACTTGGTCATTCTGCATTATGTTAATTTGTTTATTTTGAGGATCCAAGCTGGCTTTCATTTCAGGGTCACTCAAGTGATGTTCCATGTTCTATGCCTTGAAGGATGTTTGTGGATATACCCAAATTGCAACACAACACAGTACAGCAAGACTGACAGTGTTTGCTCCACAGAGTTTAGCACCAGAATAACCTATGGAAGTTTTGTTCACAGATGCAGCGTGTATTCAGAGTGGAGCAGATAAACTGTTTATACTGTTAGTTTCTCACAGTCATGAGCATCATGTTAGTACCTACTGTTTAAAATCAGAACAGTAACATTACATATGTCCAGATATGGAAGGAAGTTACCTGTGTCTAATTTTGCAAACTTCCAATTTCCCAGCTTATCTGCCATATGTGAAGAAGCTAGGAAAATAAATGAAGGTCACAAACATTATAAAGCAGCATAAATATTGTAAATTGCTGTTTAACAACCAATATGAAGTACAAGGGAAGATGAGTATTATATCTTTTTCATTTAAAGTGTATAATTTACTTGTAAATTGGCAGCAGTTCCATAGCAACTAGCCATCTAAGTAGAAGCCAAAAATATGAAAAAAAATCACTTTCCTTCTAAAAGATCAGCTTTTCATACCTTAGATGTTCTTTAGTCTTTCAGAACTATATTGTTTTTGATCAGGAACTTCAGAGATGCTTAATATGCTTTTAAATGAGCCATGTTATTTCTTTTCTTCTTGATATTGATTTCTGAAAATTATTTTTGTTTCCTTGTATCACCAAAATATCCCATCCAACAACTGTTCACTTGTTTGTTGTCATACATCTTTCTGAACAAAGTCTTTCCATTAAGGTTTGGGATCCTTTTTCTGTTGTGCTCCTTTCCTTTTTCCCCTGATTGCTTTGGGGAAGTGGCAATGGGAACTCTTCATTCAAATAGGCAGAAAAGAGGCTGGCTAGAGACTAAGGTATTTGTTCTAAATGCTTTCTGAGCTTCCAGGGAGGCTGGAGTAATGGCACCAAAAAAAAAAAAAACCAAAAAACAACACCC
>VWZN01021491.1:36418-51266 GCA_013396955.1 Regulus satrapa
GGGTAGGAAAAAAATAAAACAGGGGGGGGGTAGGGGAGGAGGGGCGAGTACCCAAACAGAATTTGTAATTTCAAATTACTGAACTTACAAAATCTTGTATGAGAAGTATGAGTGCTGAAGCAGACCTCACCTCTCCTNCCACATAGCCAAAGGACGCATCCCACTGGAAAAAAGAAAAACTTTCTTTGTTGGCCAAGTAGAGTGCAAGAATCAAGTTCTTAAATCTCCTACAATGAAATTTAAAAAAAAAAATTACAAGGGGCTAGAGGGTGGGGAGGGTAGGAAAAAAATAAAACAGGGTGGGGGTAGGGGAGGAGNCCTTTCCTGATACATATACCTGTAATTTAGGCTGTCATCATTTTTGCAAATTCCTAAGACAAAGTTCAAAACATGACTTAGCGTTCCAGGCCCAGAGGAGGAAGCAAAACATGGAGGCTGGATGAAAGCCTGAGCTGTTTCCAGGAAGATGCCTGGATAAATGGGGCCAAGCATTAGGAGTGCAAGACACTGGTGAGGTGGAACAGGAATGTGTCAGAGACTCTGCACAAAGGAGGATTTCATGAGAGAACACAGGAGCAGTACAGCAGAAATATGTGTCACAGCAATGGGAGGACTTCTGGACAAGTCCTTGAATGAAAATGTAGGGAAGGGACTGTAGTGAAATGGAACATAGAGTTTTTGCATTTGACACAATATTGATTTAGTCATTGGCCCAGATATTTCCAAGCTTTTGAATATCTGGGGTTTTTGGGTTTCTTTTGTATAGGAAAAAAGCTTCATTTGTTTGTCCTTCCTGCTAATCCTGTGGTTCCAACGAGGCAAACTCCATGGATTTTACACTCATGTTTAATTTTAATCTATTTCAATTTATCTTAAACAGAAGTTCCTAGGGTAGAAAAAAAGATGCAAAAAGAAATAAATGTGGTAGCATGATGATGACTCCCCATGAATTGGGGTGTGATTTCAGAGTTAGCAAGAGTTCCCAGCTTTCAGAAGAGTGTATCAACTCATCATTACTGAGGTAAAAATCCTCATGTAAGTGGATGATATCTATACCTAACTTGCAAATACAGCTATACCTTCTAAACCTCTGAGTATTTTCAAAAACACTACAGATTATATTTGTGTCCACCGTTATTTTTAGCATTCAACAAAGACAATCAGTAGGACTATTCATATTTTGTAAAAACATGAAAATTTAATTTATGAAAAATGAAACAGCTTTTGCTGTTTGCATTTTTAAGAAATAACTTAATTATTTTTTCACTATTTAACTTTTTTTTAATGTCCTAAAGGTTCCATGGTCTGTTTGTAGTGGTCTCTATGATTAACTTGAAGCAATATAATAGTATTGGCCTTTAATAAAAGCTAGGCATTTTAGCACTTAAATTTTAATATGCTCATATTTTGTCTTATATTAGCTCATTATTATTTTCTCATCTTATGATGCATTTGGTGTACATTGGACATTTGCAGTATTTTTAGTGATAAGTATACTTTTTGTTACTATCTCTGACAGGGCAAGTAAATCTGAAGGAAGTAGAAACATCCTGTTGTTGTTTGAGCGACTAAATTTCTGATCAATAGTGGGATAAAGGCTTCCACAGGAACATAAAATGCAGTTCCTGGAAAAGCTGTTCCCCTGCCATACTCAGCAGAGAAAGCATTGTGACAATGCCCATTTATCAAGAGCAGTCAAGGTATAGAAACTCAACGGGGTCTTGTGTCCTAGGCGTTAGGGATACCAGCCCTAGAGGGACTAAACCATTGTGTATTGCTATGTATTGAGCCTCCTTCCAGGTGGCAAACAGCTGCACCTTTTTATAAATCTTCAAAAATAAATTTGAAGTGCTTGCTTTCAGCCGATAAGTGTTATATTTAATTGAACCATTCTGCGAATGTTATAGCTCAGGCACCCAGAAAGATGGTGAATATTTATTATATTTGTTTTGTATTTCCACCAGTCAGCAGAATAATGAAATTCCTTAACTACTTCTCTTTAACTTGCCTGAAGAAAGCACGGTATGTTGCTAAATCGCTTTTCACTAGCCCTGCCGAGAAACAACTTTAATCCTTGTTAGAAAATTGCAGAGTCTGGGCCTGACAAAGAGCTCATGCCTGGTGCATTGTGAGCGCTGGGAGCGGGGCAAGGGGAGCCCTTTACAGCTGCGTGCCTCCAGCCCGTCTGAGCTGGACTATTTAGGCGAGGAGGTTTGTCAATTCCTCCTGACAATGGAAGGAGTTTTTCAGTGCCTGTAGCTGCGCCGAGCCCCGTTGGGGATCAATGCTGGCCATTCAAGCTGCACCCTCTTTCATTGCTTTGGTTTGTTAATTTAAGACTAAAGGTCTGCTGAGGGGGTTTAGGGTGTTTAAGAAAGCTGATGAACTGTTTAAGAAATCTGATGAACTGAGAGCGTTTATAGCCCTGGTGTGGCAACTATTGGCACTGAGGGAGCTGTGTCCTTGTTGACCCTCTTGTTATTAAAAATGCACAAGTGCTGCGCTTCTCAATATTTCAACACTCTTTCATTGTCAATACCACCTTCTGAGCCCTTCAGCTTGTTGCTTGCTCTAAAGATCTTCTTAGATTGGGTTTGAAAACTTCACCTTAAACACTAGATTAGACTGATGTTCTGTTTTCCGTGCTCCTGTTGATTTGTTGAACCTTCCCAGGGCTGGAAAGCAAGTAGCAGCTTGATGGGGAGACGGGCTGCTAATATGATTTACCAGTGTACAGTCATGCACAATAAGTGTGAATAAATACAAGGGTCTCACAGAGTCAACCCTAGCCTTTCCTTTTCTCTTATTTTTTACTTTGAAAGAGGTATCTCAGGAAAATGAAGTGAGTAATGCATGCCCTTACAGGAGCTGGATGGACTGTGAATAAGGAGAGAGGAGGAAATGGCGAGACAAACATTTTTGTTAAAGTGGTTGGCTGCTGTTATTTGCTGATTTGGAAAAAATATATCATAAGCACTTACTGCTTTATGCTTGCATAGACAGCAGCAAAGAATGTGACGGTAGTACCATATAATGAACACATGCAAAAGAAAAGAAAGGAAAGATCCTTTCACTGCTCTTGTTACTAACGGGAAAGTTACTTTTCCCTAAAATGGGTTAAAAGTGGTTATTGCTGTTGTTGTTGTTGTCATGGTCGTTGTGGTCATTGTCATTGTCGCTGTTGTTTTAATTGGGTAATCTCAGGACAATTACCCAATCACGGAAGTTTTGGAGTTTGCAATAGAATCCCATCAGTTACAGTAGATCCTTCCCTATCTCTCTAACAAGCTCATGATTGTCAAAATGTGTTGCCTTGGATTGTCTGAGAGGAATTTGCAGTGCTGCAGAATACTCAAAGTGAGTAATACTCAAACTGTTTAAGTTTTTAACAGACTCAAGAAGTTACAGGAAAATCTTTATTTTCTTGTATGAAGTCCAGCAGACTTAAGTTTATGCAGCTTCAGCCTATACTAGCTCCTCAAAACTGGTGGATGTAAGACCAGTCATTAACAAGAATCCTACCCACAAGTACCTCTGGGAGGTACACTGGATGTGATTTTTATTAAAAAATACTGTGATGAAAATAAGAATACATTTTTTTCTAATAAAATAGTAGTCATATTTTTTCTGAACAAGAGATGTTTACAGAAGAGCAAGTACTGTAGTATTATTTCACAATCTCCAAATTAAAAATTTGTACTGAAAGTTTAATGTATCAGAGCTAGTCAGGAAAAATTTTTATATTGTTTTCATTCATAAAATTGAGCAGAAAATTAATTTTCTCTAATGTCTTAATTTTGTTTTCAGTGCATGTAAGACTATCACAGGTATGTAGAGTTGAAGTTTTACTGCATCCATCTTAAATAAGTTTCCTGGCTGGGCTTTAAAATATTTTTCCAGAAAATTGTAATGTAATCTGCCAGTGCCAGTAATCTGTCACTGTTCACTACTGTTGCATGCAAAAATCAGTCTCAGAATTTTCAATCCTGTCTATAGGTTGTTTGTCTGAGCAAGTTTGAGCCAGTTCTGCTTTCTACTTGATACAAACAAAATACATAATGGATGCATTACTGGAAGAATAGCCGTTTTCAAGAAGCTTCCCTACTAAAATTGTTCTCTGTACCAGAATTGTGTTTACAATAAAAATAGTAGGGTCTGAGTGATAATATAATTTCTTGACTTATCTGATTGCATTTGGGTACAATATTTGATGTAGGATTTTTTTAAAGTTTATTTAGATCAATAGAGTTCCCCAACTAATAAGCACAATTGTATTTTATTTTCTAGACATCTGTATACATACAACAGCTGTCATATAGTTAACCATTTAGTAACAAATCTGTCACATTAAAAATATTTTGCAGTTACTTACAAAGAAAATCAATACCAGCATCCATGTTAGGAATGAAATAATGTAAATAGATAGGAATGTCATTCAGTGATTTAAAAACAGTATTTTATGGATATCTCATCAGTCCCACATTTTAGTGACTAAATCAAACTACTTTTATGAAATATGGAGCTGTCTGCCTTTTTCTTGGTGTGTTTTTCCACTTCTGTAAAATAATAAGTTAATAACAGAAACTCTGAAAAGTAAAAAGTAATTTCAATAATTTATAATTAAAAGACAATTTAACACATTTTTAAAAAAGAATAATTATTATACAAATATTTAATTTCAAACTTCTCTTAAAACTGATAGTTATAATCTGATGAGACAGTTCCCTGTTAGGAAAAGCTATTTGTAGTTATTTGATGTATGTCTTTCAAGCTTTTTACAGAGAGCTTACATTTTAATGGAAAAATTATATTTCTTTCTTTTGTTACATCCAGTAGCAAGTAATTTGTCTTCATATTTTCAGTATATATTTTATTTTATTTGTTCATGTGGAGGTGGATAATGAAACATATTAGATACTTCCTTTGAATTACTTACACAAAATATACCTTGCCCAACATGCTGCATTTTAAAATATGCGCATGATTTCCTCTCTTTGCATATCTCTGTATTTTGCAAAGACACAGGAAATTATATTAGAAAATAATTTAAGCCTCTTTCCTGTGGGAAAAGAGACTAGAAACAGAGCTACAATGCAAACTCTTTTAATCTCTCACTGTTAAAATGAAAAAAAAAAATCCTATCCTTTTTTGCAGTTTGATTAAATGACATCTGGTTGTGATTTTACAGGATGGGGAAAAATGCTACAACTATATTTAGTAAAATCTCTTCTAATCCAGTTAATGTGAAGGAACTATTGTAGTAGCTATTTGGAACTGAGCATTTTTTTACCAGTAACATAGACACCAACAGCAGAGGGCTTTTTCTTAACCCATCCATTTGTGAAGTGTTGAGTGAAAACATACCCATGCCTAAGACATAAAAAGGAAATAAGGTAGGCTGTAATTATAAATAGTAATTAATGTAAACCAAAACCTTAACATGGTTATTTCGGGAAGGATGGAGTAGCATTTTGATCATATTTTAAAACAGTTTCCAGGCATTCTTGATATGTTTTTACTTAATGATGAAGTGAAGAAAGAGAGAGAGAGAAAGAAAGAAAGAAAGAGAGAGAGAGAAAGAAAGAAAGAAAGAGAGAAAGAAAGAAAGAAAGAAAGAAAGAAAGAAAGAAAGAAAGAAAAGAAAGAAAGAAAGAAAGAAAGAAAGAAAGAAAGAAAGAAAGAAAGAAAGAAAGAAAGAAAGAAAGAAAGAAAGAAAGAAAGAAAGAAAGAAAGAAAGAAAGAAAGAAAGAAAGAAAGAAAGAAAGAAAGAAAGAAAGAAAGAAAGAAAGAATTCTTATTTTTCTCTGGTACTGTTTTGTTTGTGTTGAAAAATGTAGTTATTGTAAATTCTCTCTCAAGATACCCTAACTGTTTCTATCCTTGCTGTTTTAGCTGTCAATTCTCTCCTGTAATTGTATCTTTAATATCCATTCTCACTGACAGATAACAAAGTGCATAATGCTATTTTGCTTGAACATGTTGCAACTGAAAGATAAAATGGCAGGTGCTAATTCATGTAAAGAATGGTTTAGGTCAAGTTATTTGATTTCCTATTGACCCATGCAATTCTCATAACAGGAAATTATATCATTGTTGACTTCAAGTGCTGATCTGTGATCATTTCAAAGTGTTTCATTACCTCTCATTACCAAATCTGTTAAATGAATACTGCAGGGTTATTTGGTGATATTTGTTGTTGGTTTTTTTTTTATCCTTATTTTCAGCAATGGTATAGCAACTCCATGAAAGTCATATGCATGTGGTTGGCTGACAGATTAGACGTTCAGCTTCACATCTATCAGCTGAAGACTCTCATCAAGATAGTGAAGGTAAATAAAATATGTTTGCATTACACTGCACCGTAAAGAGAGAAAAGTAATAAAGTAATAACATGTATGATCAAGCCAAAAATTAGAAAATGTGGAATAAAGTTGTAAATTTATGTTGTTTTAGGTTGGGATTTTTTTTCCCCATAGTTGTAGCAAATTCCAGAGTTATATGTGCACTAGTATTTGTCATAAATTTTGGACCTGGGGACAACTCCAAGAGATAATTCCAAGGATTTTTGCAGCTAGCTTTACAGCACTGATGTATGATTATTATTACTAAATTATGATTTTTCTTGTTACCAATTTTTTTGTTTACCTGAATAATTTCAATAGAGTTCCTTCTCCATTTTCCCCCTTCCCCTTAAAAAAGGAACTATTTTATTTTTTATGCACATGTAATTACTGGGTTTAATTGAAAAAAGTATTCAATGTATTAGATAAAATTTTCTAATCTTTCATACTCTTGGATAAGTATCAATAGAAATAACAATCCCTCCACTTCAGTCCTCACTCGTTTACATTGCCAATGTCAAATGCTTCCAAGCAGAGTGTAGCATGCCTTTCAGCAGGCAATTATGGGTTAACCTATCATAAAAGAATGTTTGTTCCTAACTCCTTTTCAGATATTAATTCATACCCTTGGGCAAGGGACAAAAAAAAAATTCTGAATTTTTTTCCTTTTAATTCTGTCTTGTTTAACTTTGGACATTCTTGTTACCTGTACAAATGTAGAGTAAGAAACACCTGTTGTCAGTAGTGACCTTAATTTCTTAAAAATATTTTCTCATCAAGTTCATGTGAGACTATAAAGTCAGAACCTTTTTAACTCGTGGTCGCCAAAATTGCAACTCCAGCTTTCAGGATTCACTAGCAAAAAGGAACAGAATAGAGAGAAATGCAAGAAAACAGTCATAATAATGAGGCCATCATGGCTCCCTGAAACTCCCAAGCTTAGCTTTGCTGGTTTTGACATTAACTGATCTCTCTGGGAGCAGGATTTGGCTCTTCACTTCACTGTGTGCCCAAATGGCCAGAGCAGTTTGCTTTTCCTTGTTAAAATGAATGGCTCTTGTGAGAGGCATAAAGTTATTCTCAAGTGAATCACAGAATCATAAAACGGTTTGGATTAGAAGGAATCTTAAATTTTATGTGGTTCCAATGCCTCTGCTATGGCCAGGGACCCCTCTCAATACACCAGGGTGCTCAGAGCTCCATCCAGCCTGGCCTTGAATGGGGCTGGGGCATCCACAATTGTCCAGGCAACCTGTTCCAGTGCCTCACCACCCTCACAGTAAAAACTCTTACAAATATCTAATCCAAACCTTCTCTTAGTTTGAATCCATTCCATCTTGTTTTATCACTCCATGTCCTTGTAAAAAGTTCCTTTTCAAGGCTGTTATCTCCTCTGAGGAAGAAAGTAGGTGTTAGAGAATCTAAAACCTGTGCCTCATGAGATCTAAGAGTGGGCAGGCTAAACTGTACAAAAGAAATATCACCAGGGAGATTAAAGGAAACTCTTAAAAAGCTGAATTTCAGGTGAATGAGCAGCACTGCTACCTGCCTTCCCTCTGACACCTGTCACACTGGTTAGCCTTGTTCAAAAGCAGGAGGCTCCTGCTGGAGGTGGGAACCCTGCTTCTGGCAGCGGCCTTTTTGTACCTGGTTTGCTCTGCATGTAAGTTCCAACTGTGTTATTCCATGGCATCTTCTGTGGGTATTAAAGATTGAATAAGATTATGTCAATCATATTGGTTCTGGAAAACAGAACATTTTGTGGACTTAGGTTTTGATGGGTGTAGATAGAACTGGTAAAACAAGAACTCAGCAGACAGGAGGCTGCAGAGAAATACAAAACAATGGTTCAAAAAGGTTATCATAAGAAACTTTCCCTGCTGCTGCCCAGTTGTAGAGAGATGTGGGGAGGCACAGTTCCTCCATACTAGAGTGAATGAAGGCAGTCTCGTGGTTGCTTTAGGAATAAAAAAGCAACCAATAGACAAACAAAAACCAAACCAAAGAAAAAAAATCCCCCCAAAAAACCCTAGAAAGCTGTATTGCTCCTGTAACCTCTTCTAAAAAAATAAAATAATAAAAAAAGTACAAGGTCGTTTTTGAAAGACATGGGATGAGTAAGAGAAATATAATTCTTTCGGATTTGGATGCATCAAGAGTAGTAGCATTATTAACAAAGCCTAGAAGAAGAAACATTGTTCCCTTTATTCTCTTTAAAGGCTTATGATGGCATAAGGGTTTCATTAGATGTCTGAGACACGTGCAGAGGGATGTGACTAAAGAAGGGTCAAGGACCAAGAAAGTTAGGGAGAAATGAAAAATTAAGCTTGGAAGTGAACATTATTATCCTGCAAAACTATGTCAAGAGAAGAGCAATGTCTGAACCCAAGAGTGCTGGTCTCAGAATGGGAAGAATACAATGTAATAGTGAAGGAAATTGCTGTAGGACCCGTTAACAGCATCAAAGCAAATTGAATGCACAGTGTTATAAAAAAGGAATGCAATGGTGACACTTGAAAAAGACCAGGCGGGGTACTCGCAGGAGTGTGTGAGCAAAACATAAGCTGCATCCATTGACTCTGACGTTGACCTGTGAAAGTCAAATAAATCTCAGTTGCAGTGATTCAAACAAGGTTGAAATAATCATGATAGTGGCAGAAAAAAAATCTCCCAACAGAATGTTACCCATTTTAAGAGTGGTCTTTTGCAGTTCTCTGAAGTATTGACTGAAACAAGATCAAATATTTTCTTTCTGTAAGGGTTGTACATGGTCTCCTCCTCAAGCAGAGGAATGGACCTGATAGCCCTTAATAATCTTACGTTTTCCCCATATTCTCTTCCAAAACAGTAAGAATTTGTAGTGATAGCATACGCAAAATAAGAAACTGCCTGGAACAACTTGTCCTTTTTAAGCTTTTGAGAGTAACATCAGAAAAGATTATTTTAAATGTGTTACAATTTTAAAATAAAGTACATAGGTGATTTTTTCCATGTTCTTACTTGAACATAGCATTGATGAATTAAACAGTTACACTCAGAATTCTTACATGATGGGAAAACAAAGATGAAAGTTGTATCTGCTTGTTCATAGGAAGGGTGAATAGCAGGGAAACAACATCTTCTGAAATGAAAAAAAAGAGTAGACATGAATCAAAATGTAGAGACTTAGAATATAAATTAACTAGGTAGTCACCTGAGAAATTCTGACACTATATACTATATAGTATATAGTATATACTATATACTATATAGTATATACTATATAGTATAGATCATAATCTGTATTTATTATTATATTATATTATATTATATTTTATCATTATTTTTCCACATTTGGCATATAAATGTAAAGAGAAATATAAATAAAATTACACTATGGGGAAAAGGCAATGCATTTACATTTTCTGTAAAATGACAGAACTGAACTACCTATAGCCAAATTCATATTTCAGTAGGTATTTAGAAAAATTCTCAGCTGGTGTCTTACTGAATAAATGAAAAAATGAAAGTTACTGAGAAGTCAGCAGTTAGAGTATGATGTAGCCCAAAATACAATCTCTTAAATGAATGACTGTCAAATTAGAATCTCTAGGGTTTGCAGAAATCTCACGCAGCCCAAAAACTAAGACCGCAAAATCTGTATCAAGGTGATAGATCCCTAACCTGCAGGAAGAATAAACCTGTGCCACTGGCATGCTAGGAATGTCCCGTGTATAGTGAAAGAGTATTCAGACTTGCTGGAGTACAGTTCAGGATGTTTTACTTTTGCCACAGAAAACCTACCGGGACTTCAGGTTGCAAGGTGTGATGGAGGGGACGCTGAACAGTAAAACCTACGACACCGTGCACAGCCGCCTGACTGTAGAGGAAGCCACGGTCTCAGTCACGGACGCGGGAGGACTCCAGGGCATTACAATGAAAGACAGTGACGAGGAGGAAGGATGATATTATTTTGCAAAATGTTGAGAACTGGGGGGAGGGTGATGGTCTGAGGGTGGGGCTTATCTTTGCCTTGGGGTTTTTTGGTAACTTGTCCTTGTTAATTGCATTTATAGTTTTGCCTTATGATATTGGTGCAGAAATGTAATTTGCTCCATTAAAAAAGAAAGGAAGATTATCAGAGGAAAAGTGCCAAGGACTTTTTGAGAAAAATGGTTGTAGCATATTTTTATGTATAGCTTTGCTTAGGGCTGTAAGAACACTGGCATGGAGTTTGAGTTCCACTTGTGATTACATTTCTTTCCCTTTGTTTGCTACCATTCATTCTTGTATCTCCATCTAATATTGATGTCCTGTGCAGAAACAAGATGTATGTCTCGCTTAAAACACAACTATATGGGAAATCATCCTTGGAATGAGTCAATGCCCTAGGTAAAAGAAAAAAAAAATAGTGTATTTTCAGGATTACAATTTGTTTACCTTTTTTTCTGTTTAATTTTACATTATTATGTGATGTGCATAAAAATTTTAATCTTGGTTCTTTGTATATTGAGGTTGGTATATAAGCAGAAGAACTTCAAGGACAGTCAAAAATACATACAAACTGCTTAGAAATAGATGTCTAGACTGTTGTGTCTATTCATTTTGCAAGTTTAAAGATATCTCATCCTGTTGGATGTCAGTAAGCTTGCCATCTATGTTTGTATTTCTGTGAAAATTTTCAGGCAATAAGAACACATTTTGTCGTGGCCATTTATGTATTTACTCAAGTTTGTATAGAATTCTACAATTAAAAGATGTTTTCAGTATTTCAAACAATTTGAACCATTGTATGATTCCTCATGAGAATGAGGTTTTTGAATTATTTCATTTACATAGTTATTTATAGCAAATATGTTTCTTTTATAGAGAAGATATATATAGCTAACAAGTACCCAAGGACCCTAGGACACAATGCCTTGATAAAGGAAAAAAGCAAACAAAAATCCCTCAGCAGCAGATGAACAGACGACCCACTGCCTGCTTTTTGATTTCCTCAGGACAAGCTAGAAAGAATTCAAATTTTCCTCAGTCCTCAGTCAAAACTCACGCATCTGAGTTTATGTACACAAAATCGGAAAGAACATAGATGACACCCAAAGAAGTAAAAATAGGTTGCTGAGGTTCTTGTTGAGCCATTGCATTGTACCTAAGGGGCTTTACTGAGGAACTGCTGTGGGTTTACAAGGCTGATATGAGGTTTCTGTGAAGAACAGTCTATAGGACTTCAGGGGTGCAAGCCTGCAAGCATGCAGGCCTGCAGGAACTGAGAGCTGCAGGGAAAGTGGCTTTCAGCACACTTGGAAGCTCAGCCAAGCAGGGAAGGGCAAGTTACACTTCTCCTAGGTGTCTAGGGAGAAATCCTAAGTGGCATTTTTTTTCTGTGGCAAATCAACCTAATCACCCCATGAGCTGAGGTGATTTCAGCTACAAGGAAGGACTGGAGGCTGGTAAGGTAGACCCTTCTTTTCAGCTTTTCATCACCGTCTCTGCTGGGCTGAAGCAGGCACTGGGAACCCAAGCAGTATTTTTCCCTATTACCAGGCTGCTAGATGGATTGATGGATTTGCTGATTTAGCACTAAAATAATTGCATATTCCTTTCCTGACATTTGTCCTAGTTGTGCTGGTGTGTGGAAGCTGAGAGTGCTTGAAGGGCCGTTTGGGACTCCGGCTGAGACCCAGACTTGGTAAGGGATAACCTGCCTGAGCAGGAGCTGCAGCCTCGGCCTCAGCCCCAGCCTGGCTGTGGCAGACAGCAGGGTGCAGAGGAAGCCAGGCTGTCCAGTGTAACACCCATCTCCTAAAGCCGTTGAAGCAGAGAGATCAGGGTCAGTCAGGCACAGATGGAGTTTTGTCTCTGCAAAAGTCCCCCTGCTTCCCATCTCCCCGGGCTGACATTCCTTAGACCTTGCAGAGGTGCCTGTGGAGAAGCCAGGTTTTAAAAGGTGAAGGCATTAGATTTAAAAAGCTCCAAGGTAACATAAGAGTAAGAAGTGATATCCAAATTGAACACTATCCTTAGCAAGCCACTAACAGAGTAAGGAGCTGGGGTGGGACCTAGAAACACCAGGACAGAAGTCCCTGTCACCAGCACAACTCAGGAAATAAGTGATGGGTCTGTCTCCTTCAACAAAGAGTGATCTGGCATTAGCCTCTCTGCCCAGCCCTGCTATTCAAAAGTCCTGTGGGAAACGGTGATTTGCACTCATTTCCCCTTTGGGATTTTCCTCTGTCCCAAGCTGCTCCCACATCAAGAAGTGTTTCCTGATAAGGAAAATTCCTGTTGATAGGCAAACAACTCTCCCTATCAATTTGGATGATTACAGAGTAGGTTGTAGTAATTTCACCTGTTAGGTCCTCAAGAGACTGTAGGCCATCATGCTCCTGATGGGCCTCACCTGGGATCCCCATCCACAGCCTCTGTCCAGGGACTCAATCTGAGAGGCTGCCAACCTCTGCCCTAGTGATGGCAGAGGAGATCCTCACCTCAGCTACAGCCCCACATGTGCTTGTTTATGGGCCCTGTTTGTCTAGATCCTGGTACAGAGTTTAGAGTCTATTCAGAGCTTTCTGACCATCACAAACATGGTCAGAAATGATGATTTGGTCTTTGAGTTGCCATCATCTCTTCCCCTGCCCTGCTCCCTGTCTGGGTGTGGTAGGACTGGCCCTGACTGATGGGGCCTTGTCCAGGCAGCCAGGGAAGTCCTCTCCAGCTCCCTGTGCTTTAGGGAGCAGTTAATCCTGTCTACATCCTAACATAATTTTTAAAAAATAAATAAATTTAAAACCTACCTGAATAAGACTGAATAAGACTACCTGAATATGACTTTTTGTGGCTTGAAGTGGGCCCAAGTTACTCAGATTTCACAAAGCATTGTACACCCTATATGTCAAGCACTTTGCTATGCAATTTCTTCTGCATGCAGTACTTGCAAGACATATTTGTCAGTAAGATAGAGATGAATAAGGAAATGTTAAACAAACAACACCCTGCAAAAAAAATTTTTTTAATACAATTTTAAAGAATTTTTAAAAAAAAAGCATACTGTGTAACCATGAAGAAGTTTCAAGATGTTTGGAAAAGAGAAATTAACTAAGACACAAAGCATAAGTTGCTGTTAAAGACATAGCACAGCAGACATCAATGGAAGAAAGGTACAGAAAAGATAGTGCTTCAAATGTCCTTTAATTTCTTCCAAATGCAAATAATTTTTTTAGTACCTAGATTTGTGAAACAGTAAACCAACATGAGTCTTGAGAAGGCCAGTGAGTGACAGCACCGCCACCTCCAACAGCCCAGGCTCTCCCTCCCAGTGGGGGAGAGCGCAGGGGCCGCCTCTACATTTTAACTTAGGTGTTCAAGCGCAGCTGGGTGCCCGTCCCGAGCGGACGGCAGCCCCGCTCGCTGTTCGCTTTCGAGCGAGGCAGCTGGCGGTCTGCCAGGGCTCCGCGGCCACCGCCGCCGTTCCCAGGCGCCGAGTGCCGGGAGCCCGCCGGAAAAGGGCAGGAGCGGTCTCGCTTAATTCATTCCCCCTGAGTCTTAGTGGTATAAAAGGGGCTTTAGGAGTCGAATTAGGAGCCACGACCAGGTGCGCGCCGCCGGTGCGAGCGATGCTCGGGGCCGGGATAGGAAAGCGATGCTCGCAGGTCTCTCGCCGCCCGGCAAAGGGTGTCTGGAACCCAGAGTTCCTGCCCTCGGCTGTCGCTTACTCTAGACAAGGAGGCGATGGTCAAGACAAGGTAGCGGCGGGGGGAACCACTGCGGCGGCGGGGCGACACGGGGACACTGAGCCTCCCACCTCCAGACAAGCATAGCCGCCCACTCAGGCAGCGCCCTTTGAGCCCGCACCGGCGGGTCCCGCTGCCGAGACCGGCGCTGGTAGAGCGGCCCCTTCCTTTAAACCCGACCCAGAGCGGAGGGCAGCCCCGGCAAAGGAACCGGCGCAGCTTTGGAGGAGCAGCCGGACTCGGAGGGCGAGTGGCTCCCGGGGCACCGGGTCATCGCACTCATCGAAGGCGCCCAGAGGAACGGCCTCTCTCCCTCCTTGGCCCCGTGGTCATGGCACCCAAAACAACGCTTCCTGGGCTCCCGGGGGATCTCGGGTCAGGTGCCGGATGTTTCCAGTTTGGGAAACTCCTCCTGTAACCCACCAGACTCCTGGGGCAGAGGGCGGGCGGTGCAGCGGTGTGGCAGCGAGTGCGACTCCACGAGGGATACGGCGATGAGCGCGGGGGTCCGGGAAGGGAGTGTAAGGCTGCGAGGCGGGTTCCTGCACAGAGAATGCCCCTCAAGCACCCAGCGAAGGGGGTTGAATCAGTTTGACTGTCAGCAAAGGAGAGTGGAGCAGACGGCGAGAGCCGCATGGCAGCGGCGGGGCAGTCGGGGACCTGGGGGGCACCGGGGCTTCTTCTG
The DNA here is from genome assembly GCA_013396955.1 of Regulus satrapa. Taxonomy (NCBI): domain Eukaryota; kingdom Metazoa; phylum Chordata; class Aves; order Passeriformes; family Regulidae; genus Regulus; species Regulus satrapa. Next base: position 51,157 of record VWZN01021491.1, read on the forward strand.
TGCGCCATTTGAAACGGACGGAACCCGGGACGCCCGTGAGACCCGCAGAGACACCACGGCCGGCCTCCCTCCGGCACGGACAGGCTTTGAGCAGCGACTTTTTTTTTTTT
>VWZN01021491.1:69463-134616 GCA_013396955.1 Regulus satrapa
CAAACCCAACCTTTCTGTCCTTTGAGCTCAACTAGTTGGATAAAAACATTTTTGGAAGACAATTATTCTGTGTTATCAGGAACCTAAAAAATTTTAAAAATGGTTTATGGTAAATCACTTTGTAAATAAAAATTTTCCATTTCTAAAGGGTTTTCCAAGTTGTCAGGAACACCATATCCAACCTGATCTGGATGATCTCAAGTATCTTATAGTTTTACTCTGTTACTCTTCCTAAAAATCTGGTGACATACTGTAGTGTTCTGTGTTATTGTGAAATTAATTAGAATGAGCAGCAGAAAATCTTCACAATTTAGATATAGATTTTTTTAGCCCACTTCTCAAATTGTATATAATACTGAAAACTTCTGTGCAGTTTTTAATAAAATAACTTAATTTTATTAAAATTTCAGATAGAAGCTTAATGGAACTTACATTTTGCCACCAGCTTCATTTGAATCAGTGTGAAACACAGGTATTTGAAAAATGATAACATGGAAATGCTGAAATATTATCCATTTTGGTATGTAATTGTTTTGGGAAGATATTATGTTAAAATCCAAATATAAGCACTCTGAAGACAGAAAAAGAGAAAGATGAAAGTGTGTCTCAAAAATCAAAATATTCCATTTATATTGGTAAAAATCACAGAATAATTTGAGTTGGACAAGGATCACCAATTCCTGCTCATAAACGAATGGCCCATACTGCAGTTGAACCCACAATTTTGGCATTATTAGCACTGTGTGCTGACCAACTGAGCTAAAATGGGCATAAACAACTGTGGGTATACATGAGTAAGGGACACAGTGTTTCCCATCTTTAAATCATTACCATGATATAGGCTATTTTAGAATGTGCTGCCAAATAAATATTTATGGCTAATCCTTCATTTTTGGGGTTAGTAGTCTGATCTCTTGAATAGATATCTGTGCAGTGTAGATGTAGCATGCAATCAGCCTCATGCTCACAGTGGGATACTGCTGCTAATTGCCACAGTTGTAGCTCAGAATAAGGTAACAGCTTCTTAGTGAAACAGAAACAAATTAACTGAATCAATTTAAAAAATTATCCCAATTCCAGAACTGTCTATAGCTTTTATAGTTCATTATCTATTAACACTAATAACACCATAAAGAAATTGCTAATTTCCTTGGGGCATATTGTACATGCTATTATCCAGTATAAGGGAGTGTTTGAAACATGAGCTGATGCTTAGGAATCTAACTCAGGTTGTCTTTGAGCTTTCTGCAGAAAGATTCCTCAGTATTCAAGGTTTTTTTGGTGTGCACTGTCAAGACTCAGTCCCCATGTGATCCTCAGCAGTGAGTATAATTTCCTTTTGTTTTGTTTCTTAGCTTTCCCAAGCCGGGAGATTTTACTGGTCTTTGATATACAGAAATATGCAAGAATTTAGTATCTATGAGTTGAGAAGCTATTTTGTTATTGGTTCCTTCTGACCTGAAGCTTTATCACACCAGTGAAGGAACTTGTTGTCAAGGAAGACAGATGGAATCCAAAACTGTGGGTTGATTTTTAAATCCCAATCTGACCCCAAATGCTATCATTTTCTATTTGTCCATATTAAAGACAAAAGTGGGTCATAACAAGATATCCTTGAATGATAGACTCTCTAAATTAAGAGGAGCATGCTCCTCATGGTGATGAGCTGGGGGACTGGAACACCTGTTCTAGCTATAAAACTGATACCAAACAGACCCCTCCCTGCTTTGAAGGAACAGTCTGTGTTAGGCTTTTGCACTGGAATTACACAGATCATCTCTATGACTGTAGCTAAGCAGAAAGAAACTTGGCATGTAAAACCAGACATAGGAGAAAATCTTCATTGTCAAAGTTACTGACAGATCCTGTCATCTCTGTGAAATCCAATTGAATTAAACCTTTGCTTGATGATTTAGATGTGAAGGGCAGAGATTTAAGCAACTGTTTTCTGTGACTGGTAATTGAAAGCAAACAGTGGAAATTAAGCAGGAGGTTTTTGGGAAAACCCAAGATTACAAACTTGTTTTTCTCATCATTTCCTTTTACATAACTAGGTAAGTTTTACTCCCCACCCCCTTTTTCCCTCACACAAACATGTAGAGGAAAAAAGTACTTTGTGTAGAGTCATTCAAGTCTGTAGCTGTACAGTAGTTTCTGGATGCTTGGTCTGGAGCTTTGTGCATTCCTGTAGAGACCTGTGTCTTATTCACTACCCAGCCTGAGTCCCTGGTTCTGCCAGGTGCTCTTGCATGCCAGCCCTCAGCTTGCATGAAGTCCTCCTTCTCAGTGCACCACCAGAATGGAAACTATTCATAAATAAAACTGTCATAGAGCCATAGACCCTCTGTTAGCAAAAAGGAAAACTCTGTACAGGTTGTGTACAGAACCATGAATACTGGCTAGCTCCAAAATACTTGAATAGGTCTGGGAGCCTCTTGGGCTCTGAAACTCAGTTATTAGTCCACTCACTAGCATGGTTTGGTGAGGGCCAGACAAATAATTCCCAAACACAGTTAAGGATCAGTATTTATCAGAGACCATTCCCACTGGGCAGGTTGGATGCAGCTACTCAATTTTTGGACAGTAAGAAAATTTAATAATATAAATACAGGTTGTTTCTGTGGTTTTCTTGCCAGTTATGCTAAGTGCTTTCAAAGGAGTCCAGTGCATGTTTTATTTACTAATATAGAGACAGCTAGTGTGCATGCATGCTTGTGCAATTTAGATGGTGTTTGTATGGAAGGCTTGGATGTATTGCGCAACTACAGGAAGAAATCCTGTGTACAGAGCATGCCCAAGGCTGCAGTCCACTCCCTATTTTTCTGAGGAATGCTGAAGGGAAGACTGGGTGGAAATTTAAAGAAGTAGCAAGTAGCTAGGACATCTTCAACAATATGGTCCACTCAGACTCAGGACCATGTTCTTGGTGCTATCTGGTGTGATAACATAGGATTGAAGCAGCTTCTAGAAGATTGTTACATTAATTTTTCACTGTCTTCACTTCTCAGTATTTAGTGTTATGAATTCTATAAAACTGATGGGCCTGACTTAACATACTGTCCTGGGTCAAAGTACTTGCAGCAAGGGAAAACAACTTAGAAATAGTCAAAGTAAACAAGTGTTAAAAGAAAGGCTTCAAAGTACATTAATTTTGGGGGGTATTTTGTCTAACAAATACAGAAGACAATTTCAAAACATTTCTTCTGGTGCTTTGTCTGACATTAATCTTTTCTAACAGAAACTGTTCACAGTCTAATTGTCTATACCTCCTTTAAAAAATGATGTAATGAACTTTGCTTTAGATGTGCTTTTCTTTTTCTTTTTTTTTTTTTTNTTTTGCAGAGAAGGAGCAGTGATAATCACTTGGGTTACATGCCTGTAGCTGAAAGAACCCAGCACTAAAAATAACACCTTCCTGTGCCTTTGTGGGAGGCACATGGTCACATGCACCAGTTACCTAATTCCACCCACATACTATGCATTCTTCAGAAAATAGATGACACTCAGAAATGCTATTACTAATTATTCTTGCTAGCAGCAATACCCTCTGTTTTAATTCTTTTTTCTTCCAGCTGTGAGATGTCCTTTACCAGTAGGTGTTTTAGCAAACATATCAGCTTTTATGTGCTCTGTTTGCTTCTTTTCCTCCTGTATGGAAAACCAGACATTTCCTTTGGTAAAATTTTATTTCTGTGCCTTCTGTGTTGCATAACCTCTTAATCAAACTTTCCAAAATATAATAAACTCATTACATGAGCTAAACTTCATCTACCTTATTTCTTGAAAGATGCATCTTATTTTGAGCTATTTTTGTCTGTGTGGGGTATAAATGTAAAATATCTTGCTTTGTATCACTTTGTACATAGCTTCCCTAATGACACATTTCTTTCCTGCCCAATGTAAGCCACATCTGATAAAAAAATCTGCCTGATAAAAAAGTCTGTGCCTTTGCTACTTGGTTCTGTTTCTACATTAAAATGTCTGGTGCCATACTGCTGCATTTTGCGTGTGCATAATTATTTATAGGTACTACCTTTCTGCTTACACCATGTATTTAAATGCTGGTGCTGGTGAGTATTTCTCTTTGCTCTTCTAAATAGCTTGTTATGCCTTTCCAGTGATTATTTTTTCTAATATGAAGTTGTCCTATGACAGTAATTTCTTTTGTATTTCTTTTGAGTGTCATCCTCCTGTGATCTTTATCATCATTGTGTCACATTTATCAGTTTAATAGCTATCTTGTTTTAGTAGGTATAACTGGGTTACCCACTCCCTGGGTGCCTCTGTGGGTTCCTGTTTCTCTCACACAACACACTTCTCTGTATGAAGGGCCCTTTTCTTGACAAAACAATAAGACTCAGATGGCATAAATAACCTATTTGATTTTTTCCATCTTTGCTTCAGTGAGCTTGCCACTTGAGCCCCTTGCTCTGCCAGTATCTCAGTCTTTTTGCCTAGCTCTCTTCAGAAATGAGCAGCTTCCTGGATTGCAGACCACTTAGTTACTTCAGATCCTGTAAAGATTAACATCATTAACTCTTTCCACTTCATGTCTCTTCAGCTTCTGTTTTCTTAAGTCCTTGAAGAACACATTTCTGGCACTAGTCTGCAAAAGATCCATGGTCAGTTTTTTGGTTTTTTGTTTTTTTTTTTTCTACTGATACTAGGATGTCTTGATGAGATCACTTAGAGCAATGGAGAGCTGTAGATGGATACTCTGAAAGGCCTGTGAATAATCAGCAATTTGAATATCATAGAACTGTAGATTCATCAAGGTTGGAAAGACCTGTAAGATCACTGAGTCAAACAGTTAAAAAATATGTTTTCTTGGACTTTGGTTCATACTTCAGAGCTTACACTCCTAATGGAACCCAAAGTCTCAGCTTATCCCTACCGCCCACTTGTTGAGCATCTTCTACACTTGCCTTGGAGATGGTCAGCTAGCTTCCCATATGGGAAAGGTAAAATATGGGGGTATCCTGGTCATTATTGGGCCTTTCCGGTATAGTTAATATGGATACAAAATGGCCCAGACCATGTCTCTAAACTTCAACTGGCATTTGGCACCTAGATATGAGTGTGGTTACTAAAACAATATCAGAAATATCCATTAACAAAAAGTGAGCAAAGCAGTGTCTTAAAGGCAGAATACTACAGAATCTAAGCAGAGACAGTAATTTCCTAGTACCTTCATAACCACAATTAAACACAAAGTACTTGTGACAAAAAAAGAGGCTTATGGAGGTTTATGCATAGGATGCTTGCAGAATTATTTGGCATGCAACTTTTCTCTTTGATCCATGACTCCATTTCTAATTTAAAACAATTTTTAGTAATAAAAATGACATGATGCAGAATTTGTGTGGAACAGAAAGAAATGATTGCTAAGACATGAGAACTAAATCACAGATATGTTGTCAGGACACTACTGAAATAAATGTAGTTGTTTGAATATACGAGGCAAGAGAGTAATTTTGAGTTTGGTTTCTTTTTGTGTGACGTTAAAAACTTCTGGTTTAATTGTGAGTTAAGACTAACATGTCCAACAAAGGTTGGTCCCTAATAAACAGGGAAAATGAAAGGTTTAAGTGAGATTAACTAGCCCAGGGAAAATGAGTTTGGCTATCAGACCTCTGTCCTAGGGGTAGTACATCTTTTAATCAAAGCCCACATAGTTCATTAGAATGGCAGCGCTGGAGTGTGTGCTGGGTCTGATGTGCCCTGCCAGGATTTCTGCTCCCAGAGAAGCTGCTTTGGGCTGGATGCTAGATAGCTGAAGTGGCTTGAAAAGATGCTATGGTGCCAGGAGTTTTCTTCCTCTGTGTGAGGAAAAGAGAAATATTGCTCCCAGCTGCTATTTTTCATCTCTAATAAAGCTCTAGCTAGTATTAGTTGCTATTTGTATTTCCCAGAGCCAGAAAGGAGACTCATGCTCTTTTCACAGGCTCTTAGATTTCCTCACCATTTTTTTTTTCAGGTTCTAACAGAAAATGAAACACCAGAAATATCATGTAGTAATCGAATAACAGTAATGTGTAGGGAAGAAATGACAGAAGAGCATAAAGTAAAAGAGAAAAGTGAAAGGCCTGGGGTTTTTTATAGTTAGTTGAAATGAGTGATGTTATTAGACAGATACTATGAAAGATCACTTGCTTAAAATAATAACGGAATGTTAGTGAATAGTGCTGTCCTTATATGTTTGTAGGACTGAGCTTTCTTCTGTACTGTTCTTCTAGAATGGAAAGGAGGAAAACCTGACCATAAGAGATATTTGTTTTCGTGACTGTGTTCAATTTCTGGTCCAAGAACCCCAGTTACATGAAATATTCATATCCTCAAAGAGAGGGGTTTGACCTCAAAAACAGATCTCAAATGGAGCTAAGACCGTGTGGAAACCTTAACATTCAGGACTGGGCAAGTGGCTTACTTTCTCACCATAGAGAAATCTTTTGGAAATTAAAGTTGAAAGATTCTTCTGAAGAAGATAGGAAATCAGTCTCATTATAGATTTGTGAACTGGCAGTAGATGATCAAGTTATATTGGATAATCCTTTAAATCTTATAGATCATAAGAGCAATTCAGAGGTTGACTCAGGACTTAGAGAAGTTTAGACCTTGAAAGCAGGAAAAGAGAGCAGACAGCAGAAGAAAAGGGAGATTTGTAGATGAAAGTAACCTCTCTACCTAGGCTTTTACATAGAAGTAGTCTTTTTTATAAATGAAGTGAGACCTTTGGATATCTAGCAGCCTGTTTGTGGCAGTGGCAGTAGCTTCAATCATGCTGTGTGTCTGAACATCTAAGTGACAGTACATACATGTGTATGCACAGAGAAGCTCTGTCAGAGGCACTCGGTAAATGGGATGTATCTGGGAAGTGTCAGCCCTGCTTTACACACTAAGCAGTTAATTTGCACTTGTACAATAAATACAGCACATCCTAAGGGCTCTTCTACTGCACATATACACAACATCTGTGCAGAGCACACATCGCAGAGTCTACTCCTATGAGACCTAAAAATACAGCCTCTGGAATTACCTTTACCTAGTATCCTAATTTTGGAAGAAGACATACACAAAGCTGCTCTGTCCTTGCTTTCCAGTTCTCTCCCTAGAGAGAACTGTGTCCCTCATCCTTCCAAACCTCAGTGTTCTAGCACATTCTCTGTTTTACAGACAGAAATATTACCAATATCAGTATGTGTGGCTGTGTCTGCAGTTGTAGAACCTGAATGGATGGTTCTGTACATCATTCATACCAATGCAGCACCTGGGAGCTTTAGTCATGAGCCACGTCATCCTCCCTTCCTCTTGCAGGTTTCACAAACACAGGACTCAGCCCTGCCTTACCCACCTTACTGTTGCAAGAGGGGGTGAGAAACAAGAAACGGATGTTTACTGTAATCTAATGTTACCCAGTACACCTTCTATTATTATCTGGTACATTGTACATGATTCCAACCATTGTCTGAAGCTTGTGAAATCCCCAACAACTGGACAACTATTGAAACTACTGTTTTGATTGTTTACACTCCTAGTGCCTAAACAGATCAACAAAGCAGAGTGTAAAAGTTGTTTTTAAAGCATTTAAGGCTATTGGAGAATCACTAATCAGTAATTACTAATAATAAACAAAAGGTAATTAAGAGTAAGAATCCTTAAATTTCCTTAATCCCTAATCCATAAGGTTGGTAATCGGCCTTTAAAAATTTGCCTGTTATTTTGCTGTGATGTGTATGGGTACCTTTCTGTCTTAAAACAAGCAAATGCATATGGAGCTTCCAGGGTTGCATCAGAAACAAAATTAATCTTAAAATGCATTATTTATCAAAGTTTAGGAGCTGGCTCATAACAATATGATAACATAACATTTTCTTCACTCTCTAAGCACTGGGGGAAAAAATAGGTAGCTTGACTGACTGTCATTGTCAAATAGAAGAATCAAAGCCACTCTAAGAAATTCACTGCAAGTTTTATAAACAAGTCCAGATTTTTAAGAAAAGAAATGTGCTCAGAACAAAGCATAAAATAATTTTTTTTTCCCCAGATTATCTCCTCAGAATTCAAAATCTCATTAGAGAATTATTCTGAGCTAAGGTTTAAAAAAATTTTGGTGCCATCAAGTGGAAATATTCTGTATTGCTGAGAAGAGCTGGCAAAGTGGCAGCACATGGATTTCATTAGATATATATACCAGCACTTTCAACTAATGCAATAGAAACGGTTTTCCCACGATACATATTATATCCTGGTTGAAAACTGGCAAGAAATACCATTTGTCAACATGTTTTGAAAACTAGCATCCTTCTCTCTTACATACAGAAAAAACTTCTTGGTTTTTGACAAATCTCTTTTATGGCTGTCATTAAAGACTATTTGTAATTACCTTGTTAGTGATATAGCAGTGTGCTGCTGGCAAAAATTTTGCCCATTGCCAAATCCTCATTCCAGAGCACAGTGGTCCCTTTGAGAGAACCCTTCACCAGAGCCAGCCAGCAGCCAATGCCATGTGTTGAATTTGTTCCAATGTGCAGGGATTAAAAGTCACATTTCTTCATATTTCTAAATTTCTCAAGTATTTTTTTTAAAGGCAGGATAACCTGACAGAGGTGAAACTCAGTCTGACAAACTTTTTTGCAGTGGTTCTTTGTATTTTACCACTTTTCTTAGAGTAGAAGTGTTTCACACTGGAATTGGCAGAGCATAACATCCCTTGGAGATGGGTAATACTTGACACTGCCTCAGCTGCTTGTTAACTGAAAGTCAATTAAATTCCTTGGCTTTATGTTAAGGAGGAATTGCATGGAATAAAATCCAGTTCAACACAGTCAGAGGTTTCTGAGATCTGTCACTTATGTAGTACATTTCCTGCCCTCTGGAAACTCCTTTTTCAATATTGAGACATCTGGATTAATAACCGGAATAACTCAGAATTAGTGTTATTTTTACTGAGTTTTTCCATGGTCATCCCAAATATTTTAAACCCAAACATTTAGATATTTTTTACTCTAAATACCTTTGTTTATAAAATGAAGTGATTTTATTTTGGAATTGTAATAATAATTTAAAATAAACAAAAGTTCAATTTTTACCAAAGCAAGATTATTTCAAATTAAATTATCAAAATCTTTGAACAATTTTGTTGAGAGACATTGGAAAAAAGAAAAAATTGGAAAACCCTTCAATTTGGTAATTTCTTTTTTTCCGTTCTATTTCAGAACATATTTATTACACCAAAATATGTTTCTTCTGTTATATTCAGGAAGACTACTTTTGTCAGTTATCACATATGATTAACCTTTTCCAACTTAAATGATTCTTTGATTCTATTATTAATTACTGTTATTAATTGTTAATTATTCTGTTATTGATCATAATTATTATTTCCCTCAGGAAAGTAAAATTGGTGGATTGTGGTACTTGAAACAAATTCAGAAGATGGACACTCTGTATGCCCACACATAAACACATATGCATGTTCTTATAAAAAAATACTCTCCACAGTTTCTCAATTCTCTACTCTCCTAAAGCATTACAATGCTCAGATGTAGGCCAAAATATTGTATTATACTCTGTTTTGGAGAACAAACTCTTGTGTGTCATGCCATGTTTTCATCCCTTCATATACATAGTGAAAGGGTCCCACTGATGCTTGTCACCAGGTGTCACTCACACTTTGTCACTGTAAGGTTTGGCTGCTGCCTTTTTTTATCTCCATTATTATTATGGAGAAAGGAAAAATTATCCATGATCATTATATAAATCTATAAAGTGCCCTGCATGAGGCCTGGAAACCAGAGCAGAGTTCTAGATCACAGATGCCAAGTAAGACCCTGTCATGCTTCTGTGCCACTTCCTTTTTGCTGCTCTGTTTCCCTGCACAGGGCTCTGGGGAGAGGGATGCTCTGGAGCTCTATTGCAGTAGTGTATCAGGAAAAGAAACTCCTTAAACAAAGGTTATTTCCAGAGGGGCTGTTTCTATACATTTGAAGGGTTTTAGAAGCCCACTACATTCCAAAGTGGTTAAAAGGATGCAGATATAACTGAGAATTGGGTCCCTTGGATCTCAAGGGAATGGTATGAATGTACTTGAAACACTAATTTACTGAAGCATTTTTGAGTGCTGTATCTGGAGGACAGACTAATTACAATATGTCTGTAGGTATTTCAGGAAAAAGAGCAGATAGGACATGGTTAAATGCTTCAAAGAGCTCATATGAAGTATGTTTAACTGTGTATTTGTTATACACTCACCTTCAGTGTCTTACGGATTGATGTCTCCAGGGATAATGTTGTAAGGAAAGCATGTAGAGGTTTTTTTATGCATGCAGTAACAAATATGTAAACTCTAAGTCCTCTCATGAGAAGAACAATGCGCTCTTGTTAAAAAGGATTGTGAAGTTTGTTGTTTAATTCCTTGGAAGTGTGGTTTCATTTCTAATATTTGAAAAAGAGAGAGAAAATGGTGCCTGAGAATGTTTTTTTTCTTACTTTGTTATTGTCCATTAACAAGTGGAATTGCATTCTGCACCTTAATTTTGATTGTTTTGTAGAATCTCTTTTAGTCACAAAATTATTTCCTTATAAGTCATTTAATTCATGCTGCTGTTCTCCATCTTGAACTCCCTAATAAGTAAATGTTTTATTCTATTTTCCCAAATAAAGTCAGAGACATGAATAATTTGAATTCTATATCTATGTTCAAGCAGTACCCCAATCACTAAAAATTGCTGAGGTCCTCCAAAGAAAAACAGTATTTAATTTGTGAACTCAATGGCAGCCTTGATTCACTCTCATGTCCTTCTTTTAAATGATAAAATGATAAGGATTTAGATTTTATCATTAAAGAGCTGCTCAGAACCAACCTATTTAAGTCATGCTATGACCTCAGGGGCTGGAGGGTTGGTACGGTATTTGTTTGGTCTGGGATTTTTCATGCCTTTTTTTTTTTTTTTAAATTTAGTTGTTGTTTTTGTTTTCTGATTCGTTTTGTTCTTTCCATTCAGGAATTGAAATCCAGGTAATGGTTTAATGGTAGATTTTTATTGCTATGGACCTATTTGTTATCTTATGACACGAGATGTACAAAAAGGAAAGCAATCTGTAGAGATACATTTTGATGGGAAGGCAAGGCAAGTTTTGTCACACTAACGTGACTATTCAGGATCTCACCCTAATGTGTATTAGTTTACAGCTAACAACAGTGTCAGAACATTTACTGTGACACCCAGAAAGTTTCCTAGAAGTGATTTGAAAGCCAGCTGGCACTTGGATATATTGTCACTCTGATCGCATGCAGGAGTACATTGGGGATCTATTTTGGGACATCTGGTTGTTCTTGGGCAAAATTTTTCTTACATCTTGTGTTTCAGGACCTGCTCCAACAAGTACTTCTCAATGGATGTCAAAATCGACCATACTGAGACAATAGCCTAACATGTTTTTCTGTTTTTTAAAATCAGAGATTGTGGCTTAAGCAGACATCTCCTTTTACTCTTCCCATCCCTATTCCACTTCATTCTTGTGTCTGAACACACCTTCTGATGTTTAAGTCTGCTGACTTGTACTGAAGAAAGAAAAGTGCTCTTAGTAAAAAAATAGCTATTCTTTTTAGACAGCTCAGCTCTGTTTTACTTCATGGTTGCTGGTCTAGAAACTGTCACTATACCTGTTACATATTTCGTATTATTTTCATGGTTTTGTTGAAATAACTTCTGTATTTCTGATTTTTAAAGTCCATAAAGAATCAAGAACTCTTGCAAAAAAAAAAAAAAAATCGTGAAGAATTCCTCAACATCTAGTCTGAATGGGAATTGTGAGCTGGACCATAATACTGTGCAATTTTTAAAATGTGAACAATTCACATTCTCCTACAGCCAAAGTGATAAAGACACTAATGGTATAAAAATGGAAAAAAATGTTGAGTTTTGTTGTGATTTTTTTTTTCAGAAGAAGTCCACCTCTTTCTGACAAGCCTCACTTGCAGGAGCTAGGACAGTGACAGCCATTATTTGCCAAAGGAGCCTAAGAAGCAGGGCTGCACTTTTAATACAGCTACGGCATAATTGCTTTAATGGACTCTTTAAGCAGTAACCCCTGATTCTCTCACAACAAGGCCCCTGTTTTGATTGTATTCATTCAATGGATCCATAATTAGTGGTAGACTGTTATTGACTTGAATGCCCTACTGGTGTGAGCATTGGTAACTCTAATTAATAGATCCAATGAAGATTTTTATGAAAGTATGTCAGGTTCTTTTAGCTGAGCTGCTGTGGTTTCTTGTGGTGAACCTGGTACTTGTCTTCAAATCAGCCAATTCACTAATTTGCCAACTAACCTGACACCACAGGCTGTAATTTTCTGTAATCAGGTTTATTTACAGAGCCATTTAAAAATACTTGCATGGTGTCTTAAGGATTATGAGAATTACTAAAAAAAAGCATCTCAGTTTAATGTTGCAGTCTGAGTACGCACCGTGAATGCAAAAGACAAAGTTTCACAGTGAACAAGAACATAAATGAGGCTACTGTGCATTCTACTGTTTACGAATGTGAAGAGATATATCCTACATCTTAGGTGTTACTAAAATTAGAAGGTCTTTCTTTGGGGATGCTGAGAAGGCAATTTTCCCCACTGGGCAATAGTAATGTAAATATACTCTCTACATGATTGTACAGAACACAACACTGTGCTGTTCAGTGATGTCTAGTACTCTGCTGAGAGGTCAGTATTCACAGTGGCAGTCAACAGCCACTGCAGGTAGTGTCTTTTGAATAAAAGGTCATGTTTTTCAATAGCCTCATTCTGACTGAAAGCCTGAAAGCTTCTTGGAACTTCTTGATCTCTGCAGTATAAAACCAGAATTAAAGGAGAAACAAGAGTTTGCGAGGTAGATACACAGTCTGCAATGTCTTCAGGACACCAAATCCTCTGTTCATTTGAGAAACAGGAGAAACCCTGCCCCAGCAGAAGTCGGCGTGAGCTTTTCACTGACTTAAACAGATTCAAGATATATACTTGACAGTCTAAGAACAAAATCTAGGAAGTCTACCTCTCTTTATGTGTTCTGCGAGTTTATTGTTACCATAATGGAAGTCAGCACTTCCCCCACAGTGCTGAGTAAAAAGCACTTCAGCTGAGTAAGAATTAGAACTTATAATTAGGGTTTTTTAGACAAATGGAATCACAATCCACACAGACCAGAGGTATATATTACAGAAAACAGCTCTAATTCCATATTAGCGTGTTTTGTAAAATCTGAACTCCATATCTGTTTCACTCCTTTTAAGCCATTCAGTATTCCCCATATGGAACACAGTGCAGTGCAGGTGGGATTCACCTTGCCTAGCTTTGCGTTGGCATAGCATGAGTCCGTGCTGGTTGCTTAGGTGTTCCTTTACTCTTTGAAGCATAATAGACACTTTTGGAAGGCATTTCTCCTGGTCTGTTTTGGATGCAGGAAGAGATTAAAATGGTGCTGATAAAATTCTCAATCTCCATTCAGAGGGATGGCAAATCTGTGCAGAACCCAACTCTCCAAATGGCTTTTTGGCAGTATCTCAGTCACATCCTAATTTGTTCTGCTTTTCCTGCTTGCACTTAAAGAGTTTTTGTTCTAGGTAAAGCCAGAGTCACCAGGCATATCTCTGCGACTAAAGAAAGATGATCTTTGGTTTGCTGAGTGTTTTGGCCCAGTCTGGAACTTCATTTCTCTAGAAGAACATTCTAAAAGCATCAGTCAATTAGATGTACAAACCTCAAAAAATTCAAATTACACAAAAATACTTTGACCCCAAGCAAAGTGGTGTGTATAGAGTTTCAGCTTAAAGTGAAGTCTCTTTTATATACACATGAAGAAATCTCTCAAAGTTCTTACAAACAGAAATATGTTGAAAGTAAAATGCTTTGGTGGTTAAAAAAAAGTTGTAGCTACTGTTCTGTAAAATCCAGTTCTGTGTTTGCGGAGCTGACTAGAGCTTCAACCCTGCATATATCCAAGCAACACTCTATAATTAGGAAGCAACCTATCGTTCCCATGCACAGGAGTCGATCCGATAGGTGTCTAGAGCATGTCACAGGCGTCACATAAGGAACTCGGGAAAAAAAAAAAACAAACCACCATCACAGTAGTTAGGGCATTCAGGGGTGGCTCAGATATGAGACCCTTCAGTTACAAGGAGCCATTTAGAGATGGTATCTTCAGCTGAAGGAGGCTTGCAATGGAAACCCCAGTTTGCTCATGCTCATTGCTTACGCTTTTAACTCAGTGTTTCAAATTACACTGCAACTTTGAAAACAGCCCTCAACTTTTGAGTAGAGTTGGCTCAAGAGCATTTGGCTCACGGCCAAAAACGACATGGGGACACGTATGTCATCTCTGCAACACCTCCATTGGAAAGGCTTGTGGCCTGATAAAGGTACCAAACTCCCCAGCAATAATCTCAGCTGACAGCTCTTGGCAAAGTCCTCTCCTCTCCGGTCAGCACCGAGTTCAAGCAAGTGCCTCCTCCCCGCACGCTGCTGCGGGCTGCCGGGATGTTTCCTCTGGGTTCCCATAAACACGTTCCCGGCGCGTTTCCCCTCAGGCCGGCCGGGCAGGCCGGGCCGCGGGGCCGCGCTCGCCATTGGCGGCCCGGGAGGTGTATCCNCCACCGCTTCTCCCCCTGCCCGCCGCCGCCCCTCTGCCTTGCCCCGCCGCTCTCCAGGGATTTTTGCCCCTCCCGCCGTCGCCTCTGCTGGCGGGAGGCCCCTCGCTGTGCTGCTTGGCGCTGTCTCAGCCCCAGGGATGCTCGGGGTGCTGTGACCCGCTCCCAGCACGGGCGAGGAGGGACCGGCCCCGCGGTCTCTCGCCGTGCCGGGAAGGCCGGGGAGGGTTCCCAGCACTGCAGGCTTGGAATGCTGAAGTTAGTTTCACTTTTACGACGGGATATGGGTATCGCTGTGCCTGAGCCTGAGCACACTCAGGGAGGCACGCAAACTTTTGGCCTGCCAGAGGTCGCCCGACTGTTCGCTCCCTGCCCGGACACCCACGATCCCAGTGCAGGGCAGCGCACTCCCTTGTCACTTCTCTCCTTGTGAAGGTCCTCTGTGCGAGGGAAATTTGCTTCACTGCAGGTTCGGCTCTGAGATGCACTGTTTTAGTACAAACTGCTCTCACCGTTATGTTTTAGTGTGCAGAAATAGTGACATGGTGTGACAAGGCTTCCTGGTTTTTGAGAGGGATCATTATTCTCTTTGAGAACCTCTTAGGATGCTGAAGAGGTGTCACAAAATACTTCAAATTTCAGTACAATAACCTTTGCTGGTGGGCAAACATAGCTATGGTAGGAAAATCATGCTTGGAGCTGTTGCAGATGATTGTGTGTTTCCCTTCATGCCATCTTTCGTGTGCTGGTCCCTCTGTTTAGGCAAGCCTGGAGTTAAACAGGACCTCGGAAGTCTTAAGGTGTGTAGAGATTTTACAAGCCTGAGGCATGAGGTCAAACAGGATTTTCCAAATGATTCAGATGCACAGTTTCCTGTATTATCAGTTAAAGGTGTGTTGGAAACAGTGTTCACATTTTTGAAGCCTATCACCTCTTTTAATTATATTAGTATCTGAAGGCCTTAGGCTTCTGGATACTTGATGCTGGACCTGGCAGTGTCCCTGCAGAAAATAAGCAGTGGCATGTAGGCTTCACTGGGAGTGAAGAGGGCAAGATAGAAAATAAAGGGGTTTTCCTCTAAAGTGGGAATCTGTTCTAGTGAAGCTTTTCTGTTTTGCAGAAAATTCATATTAGGGTGAAAACCTGTTGTTTGTGGTGATACATATGCCAACTGCTACTCAGCAGTTAAGGTCTTGACCTCATCTTCCATTTTTGACCTGTGTAAGAATGAGTTTTGTAAAAAATACTTTAAAATACTTGCATTCTGTGCTGGGCTTTCTCTTTTGATCAACTGCCTGCCATACAGCCTGTGTTCTGCTTTCTTTCTGTGTGTTTGTTACTTCTGACTGTTCCTGATGCAAGATTTGATGGTCTTTGCATGGTTTATGGTGGCAAATGAATAAATTTGGAAAAATTAAGTTTCCAGAATTCTTTTTTACATCTTGTAGTTAAAAACTAGCTGCATAGAATACATTCAAAGCTTTCCTTTACAGTAATCAAAACAATTATTAAAATTGAAAATGTGTCTCAAAGAACACCTCATCAGACCAAGGTGCAACGAACTCCACTGAAACTGAATGTCTCACAAAATTAGGGTGTAACTAGAGGATGAAGTATCTGGTTTGTGTTTTACAGCAGATGCTAAAGGAGACCAGAACTTTTGCACAAACAATGTCTGAATTGTACATGCACCTGTATTGTTTTATTACTTTGTCTTTGCTGCCATCAGGCTTTACCATGCTCCGAGCCTTTAGTCACACAAATGGTAGGTGTGTGTTCCACCATGCAAAGTGTTGGCATCATCGAAAGTCTGTGCTGGCAATCAGGAGGGAAGATGTCAATGCCTGGGAAAGAAGAGCACCTCTGGCACCAAAGCATGTTAAGGAGCTGACAAAGATGGGATACAAGGTCTTGGTGCAGCCGTCAAACCGGAGAGCCATCCATGAAAAGGTAAGGTCCCATTTTGAGAGACACAAGCAAAATTATAGTGCAGTTGTTAACTGTTGTACAGGAAAAATAATATTCAGTGGCCATTCGTGAGAAAACGTATAAACCCCCCAGAAACATGTACATTTTGTTGCTAAATGAGGAGTCATGTGCTAGTGGAGAGGAGAAGGAGTAGTTTGTTTAGCCTTTTAATGTAATATTGACACCGTGTTGGGTTTTTGGAGTAGTTTTTGTTAATTTCATGTCCTGTCATCACTCTCCCTCGATGTTCTAGGATCTCTTGTTCTTGTTCTTGGTTCTCAGTGCAGAAGCTTGGGAATTCCTTTAACAGTAGTGGTTTTGCCTTCTGCTTGTGAGAAGGCAAGAACTCTAAAAAGCCCTGTATTTTTTAAAAGAACAGGAAAATGAATCTGGTGAATTCCACTCTTGCTTCAGTCCTATTCCTCATCTGAAATGAGGAGAGAGTTTTTTTCTTTAATGCTGTGAGCTTCAGGACAGAGAGCTTTTACAGTTTTTGTAGAAGCAGTAATATTCTGCTGTAAGATAACTGAGAAAACAGATAAAAATTGAAACAAAAGTAGGGAACTAGTGATTACTAGCACATGTCACCTTTTAATTAAGGCATGGTGCTTTTTTCATAAAAGCACAGATCATACTATGTAAACACATTTCCTTAGTAATCACTCTTCGGCATGGACTTGAGCTTATACAATTTTATAAAATCACATGGCATCAGTCTTCCTATTTTTGAATTTTTCATATTTCTCTGAACTTATTTCTATGCATTTGAACATCTTACAAAGGACTGTTCATTATTGCAATACTACAGGATACTTTAAATTTAGTAAAATATCCTTTTGTCATCTTTAAATTTAAGGTTAAGTACTTTACTAACACATAATTATAATTTGGCCTCGTATAATAGGATAATAGCATGGTAATTCAATTTGGTACTTAGTACCTCTTTATCAAAGAATTTTGTGAATATATCACATGCAGTAACTTGTTTCTGCTTGGTAGAATTATTTATTTATTGTCTGTTCTAGTTGCTAATATGCTGACATCTGAATAAGAAAAAACAGAAAAATTTTCTTTGATTTTTCTCTTTCATAGGAGTATGTCAAAGCAGGTGCCATTATTCAAGAAGATATTTCTGAGGCTTCTTTGATAATAGGTGTGAAGAGACCTCCAGAGGACAAATTAATCCCTAAAAAGAACTATGCCTTCTTCTCTCACACTATTAAAGCCCAAGAGGCAAACATGCCCCTTTTGGATGAGATTTTAAGACAGGTAAATTATGTCATATTGAAGTCAGTTAACATGGAGTGGAAACTGAACTTAATGCGGAAGTGTGATCAAAAGCTTGCTGCCTAGTGTGGTTACTTCCAGCAGATGTACTTGAAGATGGATAACGAGAACCCTTTCTGAAACTGAGTATTTCTTGCTCGGAGGATCTGATGTTCACAGTGTTACCCTCTTCGTGTGCATGAGGCAGATTAGTTGTGAGCATGGTGTGCTCAAGAGAGGATCTTTCTCTCTGAGCACGAAGAGTTGTTGGGAAGTTTCTGAGCTGGAGGGCTTATTGGCCATTTCAGAGGAAGGCAGCCAGTTCATGCAGAAATGAGCAGCCTCTTGCCAAAGGATGTGAATGGGCCTGCAGGAGCTGGAGTGACACATTAGGACCTCTGTGCAAAAAGGGTATGGGCAGAGCAGAGACTCTTTCAAATAAGAATTCAGTGCAAGTTTTATGTTTACATTTTTATACTTATATCTTCTTACAATATATTTTTATATTATCCATCATACTCTATCACGAAGAAAGACAGAGCATGACATGTGAAAAGGTAGTTCCTGGGAGAGTGCCACAGACTGCATTCACTGAAAATTTTAATACTCAGTTTGCTATGTATTTTCAGGAAATTCGACTATTTGACTATGAAAAAATGGTTGATCAAAAAGGAATGCGAGTTGTGGC
This sequence comes from Regulus satrapa, assembly GCA_013396955.1. Lineage (NCBI taxonomy): Eukaryota > Metazoa > Chordata > Aves > Passeriformes > Regulidae > Regulus > Regulus satrapa. The sequence goes on from VWZN01021491.1 coordinate 88,028, forward strand.
CTTTGGAAAGTGGGCTGGTGTAGCAGGTATAGTGTATAAAGTAAAGGCAGGCTTGCAACAAGTGACTTTCTGTAATACTTCTGGTTGTCTGTGCTTCCTGAAAGTTGAAGCTTGCGATGTGATTTTAACTGCTTTTAAATTCTTGCTTTTAACAGCCTTTTACCTCCTGGTTTGTGTCTCCTACTTTCATGAGATGGCATGTCAAATACTCCTATGGATTCCTGACAAATCTAATATTTTGTGTTGTTGTCTTGAAGTCCTGTTTGTCCACTGAATTATCTGGAGCAGATTAAATATCAAGAGATAACTGATTAGGCTTTTGATAAAAAAAGGCTGCTGTCAGTCCCAAGAGCTTGAACAACATCTGTTTGTCGCTGTTATGCATTTAATCTGATTTTTGTGTGGCATGGTTCTCATTTCTTTCACTGAACTTCAATGCTGTTTCTTCAGGAGACATTTTTGTTTCCTCCTTTGGAATCTGGTGATGTGGATACACCTCATAAAAGGATATCTGAATAGTAAATTGTGCCTAAATGCATAATGGGCCAAAAGCAAGTTTAAGGTCATGGACTGCTATTAAATTTCTCCTTCTATGGTTTTATGTAGAATTTTTTTGGAAGAAAAGTATTAATATAAAAACAGGAAAAATATCTGGGATGATTTGAGACTTCAGTCAGTCTCTGCAGTTTCTAACAGCATATTTTAAATTAAGACTGATGGTCCAATTTTCTTTTTCTTTTTTTTTTAAACAACAGGAATGATCAACATTCTACATGGATTGGGTTTACGATTTTTAGCTCTGGGTCATCACACTCCCTTCATGGTAAGAGTATGTGCATATGTGTTTTTCTTTAGCTAAACAACATTTCGCGACCTGCTCATTATCTGTATTTGAATATGGGAGTATCTTGGTGATTCTGTGCCTTTGATTTCAGCACATTGGGATGGCACATAACTACAGGAATAGCAGTCAGGCTGTGCAGGCAGTACGGGATGCCGGGTATGAAATTTCACTGGGACTGATGCCAAAGTCAGTGGGGCCCCTAACATTTGTGTTTACGGGCACTGGTAATGTTTCTAAGGTAAGAACTGTCTTCAAGATGAAATGCTATATAATTATTAGTAGAAATTCTTGGCATTTGATTGCTTTCAGGTTAAATGGGTTTATGGGTTCATTTTGTTTGCTTGAACTTCACGTTTTCCTTTGCCAGTAAAAAATTTTAAACTAAAATTAATGTGAGATCATGCTTAACCAGGCATGACATGCTAACTTCTTATCATGAAACATGGATTAAATCTTACTGCTCCTCTCTCTTTTTTAACCTGCATGATTTCTATCCCACTCTCTCCCCATTGTTGACTATGAGCTCTCAAGGTAAATTAATCACTCCATTAAAGTATGGGGGAAAATAATTAATTTTTCCAACACATGCTGAGTTTTTATGTCTGGATATCATTGACTTGACTTACAAGTGCTTGACTTCTGGGATATTTTCTGTGACAAAGGGAAAATACTTACCCCTGATTTTGGCAACAAAGATCAGTTAACAAGGCTCCAGTTATAAAATGAAATCACTGCCTGCATAAATGTGTTCTTTCTAGCCAAAAGGATCGTGTGTCTGAAAATCTTTTGATTGTGATCACAGCTCATTGGGAAGTCATCTTGTAGCTCCTGGCCTTTAGAATGGCCTGGTTGATGAGGAGTGGCTTCAGGAGTCTTTCCTAAAAGGAAACTGCTCCTCAGAGTGGCAGCAAAACCCCCTTGTGGCTGAGTTTAGGCCTCCCAGCTCAGCCATTATAATAAGAACCAGGCATTGGATTGTGGTTTAGGCATTCTGCAGCAATGGGGAATGATGTAAATTCCTTGCACATAATGCTCAGGCAGTGTAGTTTTGGGTAAGCAAGGGTATATCTGAAACAATGAGTACATCTCTGGAGATGTTTTCTGGCAGATGAGATGTATATGGCATTTTATATTTGTTTTCAAATGCCAAATTAGCAGTGTTATGTTACATTTATGGTCTACTTATTCTAAATCCTACTTCATGATTTCAGGGTGCTCAAGAACTGTTCAGTGCTCTCCCATGTGAGTTTGTGGAACCACATGAGTTAAAGGAAGTTTCCAGATCTGGAGGTATGCAGTGACAATGATGATTAAAAACACTGAAACCCTTTTTGTCCAAGTATAAGAGCTAATTTTAAATTTTTTTTTTAAACCCCAGACCTCAGGAAAGTCTATGGAACAGTGTTAAGTCGTCACCATCATCTTGTAAGGAAACATGATGGACTATATGATCCAGTAGACTATGATAAACATCCAGAAAATTACGTTTCTCGCTTTCCCATTGATGTGAGCATCTCTTCTGTTCTTTTATGAAAGGTTTTTCACAGAGTGTTTGTACTTACTATACTTTTGCATGTTCATAATTTGAGAGAGCATTAAGTTAAAATGCTAGGCCAGGTGCTTTCAGCTTCTTAAATAAATAGGTGAAAACATCAGGCATCTGTAACTTTCTTGGTAGGTTGCGCCCTACACAACTTGTTTAATTAATGGCATATACTGGGAACAAAATAGCCCTCGCTTGCTGAGTCGGCAGGACACTCAGAAGCTGCTGGTGCCAATTAAATCTGCTACTAGTGCAATGGATGGCTGCCCTGAATTACCACACAGGTAAGACACTCATTTCACTTGTAACCATTTTGCAGCAGGGTGATTAACTTGTAATGTTAGGCAGTTTCACTGCAGTATCTAGTAAATGATTCTGTTTATTTTACATTGTTCCTTTTGCATGTTTTACAGTGTTGATTTTGCTATTGTTCTTTTGTGCTTTTTTTTTGGTGAAAACTTGTTTTCACAGTTTGGAATTTTTTAAACCATCACAGTAGAAATGATTAACAGGTATCAACTGTTATTCTGCAGAGGTAGTTCTGCCTCTGATCTTCATACAGATCCAACAAAAACAAAAGTGTGATATCAATACTGCTGCATCTGTATTGGTAGACGTTTCTATGCCTTAGCAGAGTTTTAGGGAAAGTTCTTCCTACCTGTCACTTGGCTTGTACGAGTTCAGTAACTGTTCCTTAGCACCTCTTATTTCTGCTGCAGGTTGTGCAAATGCTTTACAACCCTGAACAGTTTTAAGGATAGAAAGTAGGATTCAAATCAAGGGTTAACCTTCTTTCAGTGGGGGTGGGAGCCACCCTTTCTCTAATAGCCTTGTCATAGATTTGGGGAGAACGTAAAAATATATCCTGGTGGAGGAATCAGGTCTCAATCTCTTCTCTGCCAGCTCTTGCCATCTTTCTTTTTCTCACATAACAAATAAAAAGTTGAAGAGTTAACCTTCAATGGAGCCAGAGGTTGTGCATTAGGCTAATGAATGCTCCACCTGCTCCTTCTCTCTGTGAATTGATGGGAGGCAGCCACTTCTTTAGGTTTTCCTTTACTATGGGAAGTTAGTTTCGTGCAGGATTGCACAGGCACAGCTTGAGTGAATTGGTGGATAGAAAATGAATGGGAAGGGTTGGCAGCACATGGCATAGAGAGAAAAGGTCACGGGTGAATGGATTCTGCCAGTCTTTCCATGAAATTGGATGCTGTTTATGTCAATGCAAACCTGATGTCTACATCAGGTTTGGTAGGGTCAAAGTTCCATTATATTTTGGACACCATTGTTTGTGTGTTGTTGACTTCTAACTTGGTTAAGGTGAAGAAGGCTACAAGTTGCATAGATCTTCTCACATTTCTTTTATTTCCTGTTTACTTGTGACCTTTTATACTTTTGTTCCTTAGTAATTTATATAATGCTCTGTTCCACTGTCTTTTAATTTCTTTAGACTTCTGGCCATATGTGACATTTCAGCAGATACTGGAGGATCTATAGAATTTATGACTGAGTGTACAACAATTGACAACCCATTTTGTATGTATGATGCTGACCAGCATATTACTCATGACAGGTGGGAGAGCCCTTACTTTTTTATTGTTTTCTACTGTAACTTGTAGGGTGAAACATTATATTGAAAAATCATGCATTTATAACACTTCTGAAAGGTGGTACCTTTCAGGTACTAAGAAGTAGTTTAGAAGAGCTTTTATCTCTTTCAGTGTTGAAGGCTCAGGGATCCTGATGTGTTCCATTGACAATCTGCCAGCTCAGCTTCCCATAGAAGCAACAGAGTACTTTGGGGATATGCTTTTCCCTTATATTGAAGAGATGGTAAGATCTTATGTATCCAACAAGAAGGTAAAAAGCTCAGAATTTGGTCTGTTTGTTGCATTTCTGGTCTCCTGTATGCATTCAAAAGAAATCTGCTGTAGAACATAACTGACTTTGTAATTCAAAAAAAGAAAAAGGCTTTTGAAGTCTTGAGGCAATCCTTTGAAAAGGAAACAAGTGAATGAGACATGAGTGACCTGGATGTCTTAGGGATTTGTCAAGAACACTTTCTGTGGGCAGAAAACAGGCTCTGGCAGGTAGTTCATTGCTTCTGGACCCTGCACTAGATGTAAAAATCTTATTTTCTTGTGCACTCAACAATCCCTCACAGTTGGACTGCTGTTTGAATTCCTGTTTTTTTCTAAAACTGAAGTGATGCTGATTGCAGCCAGAAGCATTTTCAATGTCCAAGATATTTATATTGTTGCATGCATTTAAATGTTGCTTAAAATCTCAGTATTTTACTTTGAGAAATATTTGGTAATAAAATGATGTGATTTGAAATAACTTCTCTCCACAGCTATTATCAGAAGGCTCAGAACCTCTTGAAAAACAGAATTACTCACCTGTTGTTCGAGATGTAAGTTTTGCTATTTGGCACTCCTCTTGTCTTCCCCTGCTTTGCAACGTACAGATGCATAAAGCCCTCAAAATCTGTTTCATGCGTTTCCAGGCAGTGATTGCATCCAATGGCTCACTGACACCTAAGTATCAATACATCCAGAAACTGAGAGAGAGCAGGTAATGTAGGCTCTTAAAGTTTATTTGAATCAGGATTTAAAAAGCCACTGTGTCTGCATTCTGTCTCCCCTTTAACATTCTTTTTTTCTTGTGTCTTGGGAGAGTCCATGTATATTGCACTGTGTCTAAATGTCTTCCAGACTGATGTTCTCCTTATTTCTTCATGCACATTGCCTAAATCATTAACACATGTTGTTAGTAACTTATATTGAAGTTGAGAAAAGTGGTCATTTTTCTCACATTATGAAAACCGTTTTACCAGAGGCAGAGAGCAGTCGCATGCTAGTATTACTCTGCTACTCTTTGCCCTTTTGAAATGGATGTGACATACAGTCATTTGAAAGGAATGGCTGAGAGCAAAAGGCTCTCAAATATTCCTTGAGTCTAGTTACTTCTTGTATGGCTGAAGTGCTGTGCTGTGTAGCATTGTTCTGTGACTGGATGTTCTGAGGAGACTCTGAGACTCTCAGACTTTTTGTTGTATTCATGCACCTACAGCTTCAGCTACCACTCTATCCACACCCTCTCAGCAGTTATGTGCCAGTGATAGCCTAGAGTGAATTGAGCTAACAAAAGTATAAATAATATGCACATCCCTTCTATTACCCTTGCCCTCTTACTCTTAACAAGCATCTGTAGTTTACATATGAAAAGTGCTAATTTCACAATACGTAGGTTCATGTTCATGGTCAGTGACAGCTACACTGTAATTTAAATTAGTCTGGCCATAAGCACTGCATGCACTATGGACTAAAAGCATAGTGTGTTGACTTCTGCATCTCAGACCCCTCCAGTTTTCTTTGGGAATTTTGGGACTTCTGGTTATGAAATTACAATTTTTTTTATTCCTCACACAGTGCAATGATCTGATATTTTTTTAGCTTCCTTAATATCATATGCATGGTTTTGCGTGAACTACCATAAGAATCTGAAGACTTCATTTCCAAGGGTGCTTTTGTGGATAGATTTTTGATACTTCTGCAGATCTGTGTGCTGCATGTGATGTTCATTTGTTAATTGGTGTTGTTCATTTATCTGTCAGAAGAGCAGGACCTGCTAACGATACCTTCCTTTGTTTTTCCAACTTCAGAGGTGATGCAAATGAAAGAAGGGTTTTGCTGCTTAGGGTTTGCTGGTTTAGATAGAGATGTGCTCTTGTTCAGATTCTGTAGGAATTACGTGGCTTGTTTCCACATAATAAAATATTGCGCTATGTCCAGTTTAGTTTCTGAGGGCTCTGTTTAGACTAATTGCTAATACTCCTTCAAGTCTGTGGGCATTTCAGACATAGAACAGCCACACTATATGAGCTAAACTGTCTTGGGTGTAATTAGATGTACCAAATAAGCTCATCTACACCTTTGCATCCTTACTTCCTTCTTAACTCCTAGTGTTTTCTTAGCCCCAGTTGTGAAGGCATGTCACATTAACAATGTAGATGTTATTTGTAACTGAAGTAGTTAAACTCATTTATAGAGAATAGGCATAATCTGGAGCTGTGTAGATTCTGTTCTCATATTTGATGGGTCATTTGGCAGCTCATGTTTTTGCCCGTGCTGGACTAAGCATTCTATGTTTGATTCGCGTGTGACTTCATTCTAGACACTAGAAAAGTTTTAGAAATATGACAAGCTGTATTCCAAAATCCAGTTTGCTTTCATGTAAGAATTTCTCCTTCATTAACATTGCAAGCTACCTACCACTGCTGTTCCCTAAAGCATGAAGAGGAATTCTTCTCATTCTCTGCCCATACGAGTACAGTTGTGGAAGGTGTTCTGATAGGAGGAGGAGGATGAGGAGGAAGAGGAAAGTCCTTGGGTTTGCAAAATAAAAGGATCTGATGGGCTTAGGAGACTTTCTGTGTATGTATTAAATAATGATTTAATTAAAAAATCAAATCTGTACAACTTTTATGAAGGTCAAAATTTACAGTAATATGTAGTTAAAATTTAGACTAGAAATTCCTATCATTCAGATTTAATTATCTGAAAAGAATGACTTTTAAAAAAGGTTTTGAAATAGGAGGAAAGGAGGATGGAACATCTGAAACTTTGGAGTGTAATTCAAACTTTACAGTTGGCTGGAATGTGCTTCAGACATATGATATAGATGTATTTGGTATTGATTTAATTCACTTCACTCAGAGTAGTCTTTCAATGGTATTGTTTGAGGTCTTGTGTCCCTAAATGTACTCAGGTACTTCCTGCCATACTTTAGGTTGGGCAATAATACTCTCTTTGTCCTGCTATTAGGTGTTGCTCTAGCAGGCTTCTACATCATCTATCACTGTTATGGCTATTTTTGAAATGAAAAAACACAAATGACATATTGACTTTTGGCTGCCATGTGAAGCCTCAAAAACATCTGAACCAAATATTATTTAGTAGGCATATTGTTGTTTCTCTTATAAGATCAGCAGATTTCAGCAGAGTAGACATAATTTTGTCATCTAAAGGTCAGGATTCTTTCTGAGGCATAATCTGCAATGCTGGTATAAACTCTTAGTGGACAAAGGGGAAACTGAGGATCTTGCCTGTATGCTTATGAAGATTCCCATGAGACTGCATCTTTGAAAGGTCTACCTATTTACTGAAATTTATTTTCAGGGTATGGGAAAAAGAGAAAAGCCAAACCTCAATCTCCATTAATTAGATTAAACAGTAGGGCAGTGAACAGCTTTCTTCAAAACTAAGAAATGCTTTAAGAATTTTTTTCTTTTGCAAAATAATTTTTATCTCTGTAGTCATATATTAGATGGTTTCACAATCCTGATTTTACAACTTAATGTGAATTTAAGCTTAAAGAAAAACTAATTATAAACATCACCAGAATGTGCATTCCTGCTATGGTTTATGCATTTCTGAGACTGTATTTAAACAACTGCTGAGTGCATTATACTGGTTGACAGAAAGAAATGCAAAATCTGATGTGAATACATTTAATATTGAAATTCAACAGAAAATCTACTTAAATTTATTTATGAGAGTAATAGTAGTTAGGTTGAAACAGTCTGATAGTTTTCAAATCCGAGTCCTTGTCTGCAATGGTGATTTCTTAGTTGGGCATTAACTTTTATTTGACTTTTATTGATTATCATGTTCCTGTGATGGACTAATATGAACCTAGTATAATTTACACAGAATACACTTTCACTGGCCTGATTTTGTGTCCTTTAACAGTTACCTGTGATATAAAGGGAGCAAAAAAGAGCCTGGAATCCCTTTCTGGCAGCCTGACATGACATTGTTGGCCCTCAAGTTGTCAGGTTACAGTGATTTGGCCATTGGGAAAAAAATACAACTGAGGAAAGTTGTGATGAACAGCTAGAAGAAATTGGAGAAGCAGTGGGAATGTTGATGGATTTGACCATGTTTATGTTAGAGGAAAAAACCTAGAAGTTATGCAGCAGAAGAATGGAAGCAGTACTAGCTATTCATGGATCAGATAGCTAAGAACTTGACTCTGAATCTGCATAGAGCTCTAAGTTTGTAGACTTGCTAAAACTTCTTCTCTTAACCTGGCACCTTACAGTTTCCTTCTGTGTAATATTTAATTTTGCCTGTAACACCTTCTAGGGAACAAGCCCAGTCACTGAAGATGAGTGATGAGAAGAAGGTTTTATTACTTGGATCTGGCTATGTTTCTGGCCCTGTGCTTGAATATCTCACTAGAGATTCCAACATTGGCATCACAGTTGGTATGTAAGAATTTGTTTTCATTTCAGTATTATGTCTTACTGAAGCATGTGGCAGATCCCTTCTCATAAATAATAAATTGATGTGGTTCCAAGAAGAGATTAAGAAAATCGTTGATATTATGCACAACAGGAAAAGATTCTGTAGCTTTGTGAGCATTTTGAACTTATATAATTAATTTGAAAATGACATAGCCCTGTTAAAAGTTAATTGCTTGCATATGTAACCTGTAGGGAAATTAGAAATATTTTTCCTTCTAACCTGCTTTGGGCTTGGGATTTGTTTTGGAGATATTCAGTCACTTTGTTGGTGTTTGGCTGTGTTTTCAGCCTAACACAACAAGAATATGAAAAAGGTTTTAATAGACATCTGAATGAGTGAAGTGTCTGCATTTTTTTTATAATGAGCATCATGGTGGTAAAATTTCAGACCCTGATTTTCCCATGAGCACCAAATGCCTACTTGTTTATTCTTCTGTTTTGGTTTTATCTGTAGCATATTTCAGGCCGGGCATCTCAGTAATCCTTTTCTGTACCCTTAATGATAACCTTAATGATTTACCCTGATTCTGGGACTTACAATTTAAAACGCAGGCTCTATTGCCTTATTGTTTGAAAGGTACAATACTGGGAACTGGTTTCCCTTAAAACCTACAGTTTCATTGCTGTTGATTGTTGTTGTTATTGATTGGATTTTTTTTTTCTTTTTTTCTTCCTGCTACTTTCCTACTTGACTGCTTTTGCTACCGTTCATGGTGATAACCAAGTGCTTTTAACCCCTGGGAAAAGATTTACTAGGAAGAAGAGGGGAAATCTAGGAAAGATGCAACCTTGTGATGAGCACTGCCTGAGGTGGTGAAGAGGGAAGGATTACAGCAATGTGCAGGGCCCATCCCCTTGTCACTACAGAGGTTGCGTCCACTGCCTGCAGTGCAGTAGCAGGAAGGGAAACCAGGTGAACTGGAAGATCTGTTTTGCCAGGCACTGAACAAACATAGCCTCTTATCTGGGCAGCTTAAAAACATGCAGTTTCTACAGCACACACACACAAATAGCACAGAAGGAAAGAGACACAAAGATATTACTTGTTTAATGTTTGACAGCAGGCAAGTAGGTGCAGAAAACACAAAATGCACATGATAGGGTCACGTTTGGTTTCCGACTGTTAGGCTACACCACTTTAAATCCAGATGATGAAAATTTTAACTGGGAGACCTTAATGTAATCAACTTTTTTAAGTTTGAACTTGTAGATGATTTTGCATAGCTCTTTTCCCTCAGCACAATTTGATTTGTAGCATATAAAGAATCACCTTCTGGTAATGTTTATTTCCCACTGTCTATGGAAACGCCATAAGAAAATAAGGCCCTAACTTAGAGGCAGAGATGCTTTTAATTCTCCATAAGCTTGTGCCCTGCCTGGTGCCTTCTTTGACTGTTCTTTTTCTTGGCTGTGTTCTCTGGTTTGTGCTGGCAGCATGGTGAACTGGAAAAGGAAATTAGTCAAATGTAGCAAATACTGGTTATGTTTCTGTGGTTCTCTTTTTCAGTTCTGCTTTCCTTATAATGGTAAGTGCTGATGCCTTTTAGTTGCCCAGAAGCCTGTGCCCCACATGCTGTCTTCTTTGGCCACTCCTTTTTTGCTCTCTCTGGCTTGTGCTGGCAGCATGGTGAGCCAGGATGGGAAACCTGTCAGAAGTGGCAAATACTGGTGGTGTTATTGTGAATGTCTTTCAGTTCTGCTTTCTTTATAATGGTAGTGAAGTGAAGGCAGGCAGAGACTGGGTTTATACCATTTAGTCATAATAAACCCATTTGGGACTGGGAGGACTAAACCATACGTAAATATTTAAAGTAGTCAGTTTAAGCCCTTTAATCACACTTGACCTAAGCTAAAGCTTAATGTTTCTATCTTTGACATGTTAAAAATGGTGATTGATATGAATTGGCTTTTACTTTAAGCTATTGAGCTGTTCCTGACTATAAATAGGAATTCTGTTGAAGTATTGAAGGAGTTTAGAAAGTTTTTTTTGAAAACATGTGGAACAAGGGATCAAGTAAGTTTTTCTAAACACATTTGTTTACTAAATGCCTGATTTTTCTTTAACTGTTAGTGAAGGAAAACATGCATGCAACTGTTTCTCTTTGGGAAATATGACAACACATGAGTGTGCTTTGGACTTAGCTTCATCTATAGGTAACAGTTTGTTTTATTTTTAAAACAGTATCTGTTATGAAGGAGCAACTTGAACAACTGACAACGAAGTACAGAAATGTTACTCCAGTTCATATGGATGTCCTTAAGAATGAGGAAAAGCTGTCCTCTTTGGTGAAAAAGCATGACCTTGTGATCAGGTCAGATTTCTGTGTAAGACATGATAGGCTCGACCCTAAGTCACTAAGTCATGCTGCTGCTTTCTCCAGGTTGATTGACCTATATCAAAACATAGTGGGTTTTTTTGTGGGGTCAATTTGTAAGTAGTTGTAACTGGCTGCTGCCTTCTCATGGAGCAGGGCATCAGAACTTTAAAAGGGGTTTTTGATTTCTTTAGAAGTGTTCACCAGTTAGCTGGACTCCCTTGTTAATGTGAAGGGCCAGTTGCATCCACAACCATATGTGTCCCTGGGATCAAATTTTCATGTTCGCAAGAGGAAGCAAAGTTATGACATCTTAATAATTTCTTCTGAATATCCCATTAAGAACTCATTTCAGATATTGACACAGGGAAGGAACTTCACAGTCCTTGCCATTCTGTTTCTTTTACCATGGGTGTCATGAAGGTTGCATCCGTTCCATGTAGAGCGTGCTTTTCACAACATAGTTTGTAAGAGTCCAGAAACAGAGAAACATTTCTCTGTTTCTCCTAACGTCCAGAAAAGCACTAGCTTTGACTCTCACTATGGAAAGGTTTCCAAATATCCCTGGATAGACCAGGATTTATAAAAGAGTAAGATAGATAGGAGAAAGTAGTGTAGTGTGTCACTGAGGTGAGAAATATAGATTTTAAAGTGTTTTGTGTATGGAGTAAAGATGGAGGAAAAAGAGTGTGGGTCAGTACTTCTTCATTCTCCATGATTCTGCAGTTTTGGAAGTACAAGTGGTGATTAGTTAGAAGCTGAGCCAATTTGAGCCATGTAAGTGGTAAGATTGCCTGAGCATAGAGTCCTATAAGGATGATGTCAGAATTTCAGATATATTAATAAACACAAGAACCAAGAACCTAATGAGCCTTTGGAGTCTCCTTCCTGACACAGAACTGAGATAAATGAGTCTCCCACAGCTGAGAAAGTATCTCAAGGTTCTCAACGCCATAGGGCTGGCATGCTGCAATAGTAGCTCACCAAGATCTTTGTAATGCAAGATCTCTCAAAGATGGTTCTGCATTTTCTAGATTTTCAGCATGCTTGTTTAGAAGATGTCTTTGGAAAGAGATAATGGTTTGTGGTTTGCAGAGAAGTGTGACAAAAGATGCTGTCTCAAGAATGACTCCCCTATTGTTCAGTGCCCTGTTCTGCGTGCAGCAATGCTGTCCTATAGGGACAGTGTTAACCTTTCATAGATATGGAACTGCTCAGAGCAAGACAGGTGTGACCATTTTTTTTGAGGTATTACTTGAGCTCTTTTGTAGGCATCCAAAAAAGCATTTGAGTGTCTTTCCAGTGACAGGATAAGTAACTAGTTGAATTTTGATGCTGCATGATTCTCTTTCATTTGTAGTTTGCTACCTTATTCAGCACATCCTTTTGTTGCTAAGAAATGTATTGACAACAAAGTGAACTTGGTAACAGCCAGCTACTTAACACCAGCCATGAAAGAACTTCAGGAGAGGTAGGTGTGAAAGTGGCATCTCCCTGGTGTTGCTTCCTTCTTTAGCGCATTATCTGAATATTTTGCAGTCTTTTACACCTGCAACAATTGTTGTGAATTACTGCTTCCTGAATTCTCTTTGCTTCTCTTTCTGTGATGGAGGTCCAAGTAAGTTTCCCAAAGGTGCATGTGCAGACTGAAGCAATAAGTTCATACCCCAACCTGGTTAGGCTAATGCTCTAAATAATTGATGTATTTTTCTGCCCGTGTCATCCTATTTCATGTTAATGTGCCTTTTCCTTTTCCCTCAGACCTGTTAAGATGTTTGAGCTGGGCTGATGTTCAAGCTGAGTAGCTGTGCTGTCATATTCTACCTGCAAGCTTGTTTGTCATCCTTTGCCTTCTCCCAATAAAAATTCATTCTTGGCTTATTGTATCTACAGTAATCTCCTCCTTCATGCTCTTCTTTTGGATACGCCCACTGTACAATTTTCGAATTTGTGACAACTAACTAACTACTCTAACTACTCTAATATTTCTGTTGTCCTACTTACTATATGCTTGGAGGGTGTTTTGAGCATGGAGCTTTCTCTAGCTGCTCCTCTGAGTCACAATACTGGAAAGTCTGAAGTGCATTCAAGTGAAGAATTGTACATGCTGTGTCTTTACACAAGATAAAGCAGAAAAACTAGACTGGTAGAGAATCAGTGTTGCAGAAAGTGACATATTTAGGGGCCTCTCCTACCATTCTTATTGAGAATATTGCATGCTCTTGGGAATAAAAAAATTAAAAGGGCACTTCTCATTCATCAAAAAGCAAACTGATTTTGGAAATAAAATAAATCCTCAATTTGTGGTAATAAGTGAACTCCTCTGGGAGTATTCTCTGAGGCAACTCTCAGAAAAAAAAACCAAACCAAATACTTGTAAATTTGGAAAGCAGGCCTTTAAATCTCTCTTCCTTGTAGGAGTTCATTAGGAAAATTATGACTTGCTCTGTGCTGCCCTCTGCATTACTACTTTTCTGCATTATAGCGCTGCCCAGGAGATTGTGGGATATGGAGCAGCTGGCAGAAATTTCTTTATCTACCAGGACCTAGCTGCAGAGAAGTAAGAGAAACAAAGGTTAGAAGACTCTTAGATGTCTGTCACTTTTCAGGGCTTACTATCTGCTTTTTTTTCTTTATTCCCACAAGCTGCACGCAGAGCCCAGAATTTGCTGTGTTGGGGAAAGTTCACTGGGCAGATTGGACAGATTTATGGAATAAAAGGCCTGTAATAGTGAATATTCTAATGGCTCTTTATTTCTGTTATTTTTAGTGTAGAAGCTGCTGGTATTACAGTTGTCAGTGAAATGGGCTTGGATCCTGGTCTTGATCACATGTTGGCCATGGAGTGTATTGACAAAGCAAAAGAAGTTGGTGCTACGGTAAGATTAGCGGGTAGTGGGTAGTTCTGCCTAGATTATATTAGTAAAATTGTTCTTTTAATGCCATGTGGGTTTTGAGCATGTCACCGATGTGTAACAGGCTCTGGACATTTTACTTTTTCTGATGCTTTGAATTTCATAGCTACTAAGTCACTTGGCAAAACCATCAACTAAGATGGCCTTGCCCCAGTGTATCTTTTGGTTTCCTCTCCTTTACAGACAGTGCCTGCAGTTTTCCCCTCCCCACTGTAGGTCCTTCTGTTCTGGCCCATTTTGGGGGATAACAGAAACAGAAATTAAAAAACTGATGGGAATTCTGCAGGGTAGATCTCTATGCATCCTGATTTGTCTTCTCTTCACTGTTTCTTTCCTGTGGATAAATCTGACAGGTTATATCGTACACTTCTTTTTGTGGCGGCCTACCAGCTCCTGAGCACTCTGACAATCCTCTGAGATACAAGTTCAGCTGGAGTCCACAAGGAGTGTTGCTGAATACAATTCAATCTGCTACATATTTAAAAGATGGAGAGGTAAAGTAATGGAAATTTTTCATTTAAAACCAGACAAAAACCACGGTATTTGGTTAAGGCAGGAATTGGGACTTGTAAGATGCTGTGTTTACTTTCATGCCTGTGGCAGTCAGTTGCCTAAGCCACTTGCATAAATCACTTAGTCCTATGTTTGGAGCATGATGATACCTGGCAGCTGCCAGCTTATTTCTTGCTTACTATGTGAAAACTGATTGCCAGGAAGGAATTAATTCTTAAGATTAAAGCAGTGGATTGGAGATGGTTTTTCTGGGTTCTGCTTCCATTCCTATTGGGTGTTGCTTTTTGCTACTTAATTGCCCTGTCTTTGGCCCTGTGAAACAAAGGTGAGAGTGCTTTTCTGTCTAGTTGTGTTCATAAATCAAACAGCTTCATTTGGTACTTGCACAATGCATAGTAGAACTCTAGATTCCTTTTTCTTTTGGTCCAATGTGTAATATCAATAACCCACTGAGTGGGTTTTGTGAAATGCTTTTTGGTCTATTTTATAGAAGCTCTGTTCTGCTGTTTGTGCAGGAGTCATTAGACTTATCCTCACAAATGCCACTGCTTCTGTTTTATGTAAACATTGTGATTGATTTGTGCAAAGCTATTGCAAGCCATTATCACATTTCTGCTTTCCAGCACTATCTATTTCCCCTATTGCATGCTCAGAGTAGTTACTGCAATTATCAGGGAGACTGCCTTGTATAGCCACTGTCAAGTTTACCTAATTACCTAGAACTCTTTGATCTGCAAAACTTAGGAATATTTTGAAATGTAATTGTTTATGTTTGATGACATTGTGTTGCTCTACTGCTCTTATGGAAGCAAGAAAGGAGAAATTAAGGGATTGTACATTGGATCATTATTTTAAAAACCATGAAGTATAAGTTTCAGATGAAAAGTGTTCTTGGAAAATGTTAAAAATATTTCTAATGTAATTTTGATCTGGTTCACCCATTGGTAGCAAAAATTAGATCATGCATATGAAAGTCATTATGAGAGCACTAAATGAGCTTGTTAGTAAATTGTGCAATTTTTTCTCCTTGCTACTAAATACTGATGCCTTTGACCATTGTGTAGGATTCTTTCACACACCTGTCTTGCCCAACAAACACAACATGATCTTTTAAAATTGCTGCAGACTTCACTGCTTTAGTATTTCTCCTATAAGTAAACCTTATCCCTTTCTCAGAAGGGATAAGCTCAGAAGTCAGGAAATGAATTTGTGTTGATGCTGCATAGCAAGTCTGGGCTTTAGCTGCTTGAAGGAAGCAGGGTTTAAGACTGTGATTGGGAGTGATAAGAGAAGTAGTTACCCATTTTGGTTTGTTTTTTTTTTTTGTTTTCCTTCATGGTGCTTTGTAGCTTCAAGTAGAGCTTACATGAACAGTAATTTTATATCCATGTGAAATCACTTGAAATATTTTAAACTTTAAACAAAAAGGAAGAAACAGCCATCATTCTGGTTATATCTGCCTTCTCTCCCATATAAAAAGACCACCAAACAAAACCTGAACATGATAAGAAATTATTTTACCAAAAAGCAGGGAACCCATGGGTAAAATCTCCCATCACACTGATGCAGTTAGGAACATGCTCCAAAATGACATTAATGTAAGTAAAATGGGAACCTGCCATTTTTATATAAGTGCAACAGGAATTAACTGTGTATGTGAGAAGAACATGGCTTGTTTTAGTCCTTTGATTAGGAATGGCTGACACATTGCATGCTTTTCCTGCATATGATTAAGTGGCTTGGGCAACTGCTTTATTTAGATTGGGCTTTTGTTTGCTTGGAACTTGGAACACAAAACGTGTTTTTCCTGTTTTTGAGCATACTTTATCTTTTCTGTTCTAAAATAAGTTAAATATGACTGCACCAAAATAATATTTACTGTTCTTTCACAAACTTTAGATTATCAATATTCCACCTGGAGGAGCGTTACTGGATTCTGTTACTCCAATGGATTTTTTCCCAGGATTAAACCTTGAAGGTTTTCCTAACAGAGACAGTACAAAATACGCTGAGCCATATGGTATTCAGACAGCTCGCACTTTACTGAGAGGCACCTTAAGATACAAAGTAAGTTGTTGGTGTCATTATTAGTAATTATTGTTTTCCTCAAGAGATGAATGTTGCAGTTTCAAGAAAACTGTGTATTTAAAACTCAGTCTTTTATAGGCCTGCACTTGCTATTTCTGAACTCCCCATTATCCCAGTTGAGAGACAACTAAAAGCAGTAATCTAATTTTAAAATGTAGCTTCACCTGCTGTATTTAACAGGTATTTTTTGCAAAATAGAAAAATAGTTTAATTTGTTTTAGACAGTTGGTCAGTTAAGTTGCATAGTCAGTGTTTCCTCCTTTTATTCTGGCTCTGTATCTGGTGTCAGATCAATAGAAGATTTGAAAAAATTAAATAGTTCTGTTTTCTTATATTCCCATGAAGAACATAATGTAAAAATCTTACAGAAAATTATGATTTTCCACCAATTTGAGAAAGTTTTTCCTTAAGTAACTAGAAATTTTAGATTTGAGAAGCTTTATAATTTTGGTCAGCTAAGTAAAATGTTAAGAGATAAATATATTTTCATTCTAACTGTTCAATTATTTTCCTTTCATTTATTAGATGTTCAACAAAATGTTAAAAAAAATTATTTCAGATTTTTTTAAAAAATTTTTTTCAGTCAATATACGATAAGAAGGAATAAACCTAAAACCATATTGAAGGTTTGAAAAAGCTTTTATGGGTTTTGTATTAGGTCTGTTAAGGTTTATGCCAGGGTTTAATTTATTTTTATTTGTCCATAGCCTGAGGAAGGTGTCTTTGCTGTTGCAATACAAATGGATTTTTTGAGGGAGGGAGGCTTGCTTATATAAAGGCATGGAAGAAGACTCTCTTTTTGTCAGTCTAGATACCATCTGTTTTTCAGAAGGTAAAAATATGTGGGAGGCTGTCCCACATTAATATTGAACAGTACTAAATAACAAAACCTCTCTCCACTCCAGGAGGTGACCAATTCAGAGTTCCCTTCCTGGGCTGTGTCTCGGCTCACTCAGTCCCTCTGGGGCTGGGAAAGGTTTCAGCCCAGGCCAGGCCCTGGGGCCACAGGTGTGAGCTCTCAGTGCTCTCCTGGGATTTTAGTCCACGGCAGGTTTGAACAATTCCAGGACAAAGGGAAAAAAAACTACAGTCTGGAGAACTTGTCTGCCGCAGCTAGTCAAAAACTAGCAGAAAGCAAAGGAGAGCTCTCGGCTGCCATCTGCATGGCAGACAGCACAGGCTGTTTGTGAAGGAAAGCTGAACACTCTGATCTTTATGTTTTGAAAACAACCACCTCAGACACTCCACTGCTTCTCCTTCTCCCCCTTCACTTTGAGATCCAGTTTTAAAGGTGCAAAACTTATTTCTGGGCTAAACAGATAAATGGGGATACAATTCAGGACAGAGGCATCTGTCTCACCATAGAATCCTAATATGACAATATCTAGTCTTCCATTTGGTGCCTGGTGAAACTTTCTTCTTTTGTATGTGCTAGCACAAGGAACTGCAAAAATGACAGGGTGACATGTCAGATGGTTGTCTGTGTGCTGCAAGAATGCTGTTTCTGTGAGTAGTGCTGTTTCCTTAACCCGCACAGCAGGGCCAGCCCTTTGGGCTGGGCTGATGTTGGTAGGGTTGTGGGGAAGGGTTTGCTATACCTCTATACCTGCATGGTACTGGCATGCTAGCAAAGAGTACTGAGCAGGACAGAAGTTAGTGTTGGCCCTTTGCACATGCTGCTGTGCTGCAAAGCAGAGACCAATCTGTTTACTGAGGAGGCAATCATCTCCTAAAAGTGCCTTTTAGAGATAAAGTTTAGATAGCTAATGGAGTAGTTTAAAAAGAGATGTCATACAGAAGGATCTCACTGCAAGGCCATCTGAGCTGATAACTTAGTGCTTGTGGAAGTGACTCTTAATTTAATTTAATTTGTCTTCTTCCAGGGTGCTTTATTTCCTCCATTCTGTTTTTTTAGTGTTTATAGTCACTTGCATGTAACTGCTCTCAGGTATTCAGCATCTATGTGGGAATGTTAATGGGATACAAACAAAAGTAAGCAGAAATCATTTGAGACTTCTTTTATTATGCAGCTTAATGCAACCTTTGCAGTTCCTTCTAAACCCTTCTACTGCTTTGTCTGTCTGATATTCCCGAAGATGAGAAATAAGCACACAGGATTCTTACCTTTAAAAGCAGCCTATATGATGTCCACACAATCCTAGTGGTGTGAAACTGGGTGAGCAGAGTTCCATATTGTGCTCTGTGTATTCAGTAGTTTGTTAATGGCACTTACAAGCCTGTACTGATGGGCTGGGATTTCAGCTAGTGCTGGCCAGCTAAGCCCTTTGATCTCAGCAACCAATGGTACTTGCCATGGAAATATTGATGACAGAATAAGCCTTTAAAAAAGATATTGAAAAGTGGGGAAGGGGTGGAGAGGGGCTGGGGAAGACTCTGCTGTGTGGCAGTAACCTCACTGGCATCAGGTTATTGTGGCTGATTTCCCAAGAGAATAGTGCTTAACTGCCACGGTTGTCTATCACTACATTCAAACCAAGGAGAAATACCTCAGTTTCAAATGATTAATATATTTAATGGTATTCTTTTATTTCAGGGATACTCCAGAACTATGGGGGGCTTTGTAAAACTAGGATTGATTAACCCAGATCCATATCCTTTGCTAGGCTCAACTACGCCACCTCTAACCTGGGTGAGTTACTCTGCATACTTTGCCTTCTTTCCTCTGTTTAATTGATGGTTTTCTTATTGCTAGACTCAGGTGTACCTAGCAATGAGAATCTTGTATTCCATCCCAAGCTTTGATTTTTTTTTTTATTTCCTGGAAATTATGAAGACTTTCTTCAGCAGGAATGGAGTAAGGTGCTAGAGTAGGTTCCCTGATAGATTCTGGAGTGTCTGACATTGGAGGCTTTCAGGCCTCAGCTAGACAAAACCATGGCCATATTTTATAAATTGTCCTTATGCAGATTTTAGTCACAGTCTAGTCCTGAATGCTCTGAGTTTGCAGTGTCCATATTGTTACTGGCTCTTGTGATCTTTAGTGTAAAAGTGTTTTTTAGGGTGCCAAGAAGTAAGAGATGGTACATAAAGGAGTATATATATTTTTTTCTATTGCAGTTCTGTACAAGCATTTTTCTGTTCTTCTTGCCTCAATGAACAAGTATACAGTATTATGTGATCTGTAAAAATAGCTGTAAACTCATCATTATCACTGCAAATATTCTTTTAGCCATACCTTTACATCTAGGCACTTTTCTTTTATCTACTCTGCCAGGGAACTAGAAGAGATAGTCTTACATGAGCTTGTAGACTCTGCAGTTCTTGCTTACTTCATATCTTGCTCATAATTCTTTTTATTATCCACCTGGCTGTGAATGAAGCAAGTAATAATTAGCATCTGGGTGGCACAAAATGACCTTCAGATATGCACCAATATCATAAGAAATCTCTTTGGTAATACTCACAGGATTGCCAGAGCCTTGTTCATCTTACTGAAAGGGACATTCTCCCTCTCTAGACCAACTGAAAGATATCCTATCTCTAAGTTTTCAGTCTGTCAGTCTCCAGGTGTCTTCTCTTTCATGCTAATATTCTCCTAGTGTTCCTTGTTTCTGTTCTTTGCTTCCAGAGAAAGAGGTAAGACTAAAAGGTAGGGGGAAGCAGCTGAGGGGTGGGGTACGAAGTCTTTTAGGAAAAGATAAGCCCTATTTTCATCTTCTGTGATAACATTCTCAAACGTTCTCACTTTCCCTGTACACGTAAGCTGTCTTCTCAGAAGTCCTGGGTTTAAACTGAACTTAGTGGAGTAGTGATTCTCAAAACCTTGACTAAGATGCATTTGGAACAGATGCCAGGCCTTCATGAACCTTTTTTGTTTTCAAACAGAAAGAGCTCATGTGCAAACTGGTTGGAATTAAGTCACCTGTTGAGCACCACGTTCTTAAAGAAGCTGTATTTAACAAATTGGAGAAGGACAAAAGTCAGCTGGAAGCAGTGGAATGGTAAAATGTTCCAATGATTTTGGAAATTTAAAAATGAACACAAAAAGTTTGCTATTCTAGCCCTTCTGGTTCATGTTGAGACTGTTAAACTGGTATGCCAAACAGAAATTAAAAAACTGAGATGCTGATAGGCAATGATGTAAGACTTCCTCATTTCTTCTGTCAGGTTAGGTTTACTGGGAGATGAACTGGTTCCAGCAGCTGATTCCATTGTAGGGGCTCTTGCAAAGCACATGGAGATGAAGCTGCCCTTTGGTATGTGAGAAATTCTTTTTCATGGGTTTGAACGAAAGAAGGCAATATATTTTAGAAGCCTTAATTGGATTTGTTTTCTCACCTTCATTAATAAACCTTCATGATTGATTTTTGGATGTGATGGATGTGAAGGATAAATTTCCCAATTTATCCTTTTATTTCCCTGTTACACTTTAAGTTTGATCTTAAGGACTCCTTGAGAGTCCTTGCCTTCAGTCACTTCCTGATATACATGCTGTGTATGTGTAGTGCCTGGCTATTCAGGAACCTCATCTTGATGTGACTGAAATACAAGTAATGAATAGTTGTTGTGCTTTTCTCTTAGGCACTGGAGAGAGAGATATGATTGTTATGAGAAGTGAAATAGGTCTCAGGCATCCTTCTGGCCATTTGGAAGACAAATGTATTGATCTGGTTGTCTATGGGGATAACAAAGGATATTCTGCAATGGCTAAAACAGTAGGATACCCCGCAGCTATTGCTGCTAAAATGGTTCTAGATGGTAAGTGGTTATTCCAACTTCAGTAACAGTATTTCAATCCTCTATGTCTTCCTGCCTGTAGAAAGTAAATATATATGTTTCTTGAGTATATTTATGTGTATTTTTAAAATTTTGCCAGACTCTTCCTGTCTTTTTACAGGAATATTTAAACTGCATGGTTGGATGTTCAGATGTTCAGTGAGAACTCCTAATTTGCTGCTTAATCCACAAAGATTTTAAAGTCATTTTATATTAAGTGTTACACTTGTGTAGAGAAAACCTTTAGCATGATAAATTATAATTGATTTTGCCACAGGGCTGAATGACTCAGCAGTTCCCTGTGCCTTGATCTGGCTGTGTCCAGCACAGCAACCAATACCTTGCCCACAAAAACCCCACTGTGCAGCTACCAAAGCCTTTTCAAATAAAACCTGCGTAGCACTAACACTGTTGTAAAAATTCCTTTATTTCAGGTGAAATAACGGCCAAAGGCATGGTCATACCTTTGACAAAGAATGTTTACGGGCCAATACTTGAACGGGTTCGGGCAGAAGGCATTATGTACAGTACTCGCAGCTTTATCAAACAGTAACTGAAGCAGTGGATTTAATCAGGTTCTGGCTTTTTTTGGTTCCTACACCTCCCCTTTTAGAATCTCAGTTTGGACCAGCTAAAGGCAGCACCTGCCATTTCATACGCAAATGTTGCCTTCTATAAAACCTTCCACCAGGCTTGATGTAGAAACTGTAGATACTTACAGATTGTGATATTTTCCTCTTAAAATTCTTAAGCTTTCATGTACATGTTTCAGCATCAATCAGATCTTGCCTTGTATCTTTTCTAACATATCAGATGGTTTTTATGTTTTGGTTTTTTTGGGGTTTTTTTGCTTTTAGAGTTTATCTTTTAAGTGTGTAGGGTTATTGTGACAAATTTAAGATGAAAGAAAAATCTATTAGTGGATTATTTTGCCATGGAATAATCTGGGTTATGAACTCCATTGATAAAGTTTGATTGTTCATGTGGTAAAAATAATTTTTCAGAAAAATGGAGGGGAACATGATACTTAAATTTTTAGTCTAATTGTCCCTTTCACTTTAGCAGTATTCATGACTGTTTTAAAAATAACAATATGCAAAAATAGTTTAGAAATCCTGCACTATTAGGAAATGAGATCCTGTTAAATCTTGAAAAGGTTCAGTCCTTAAATATTTAAAACCTGGATCTTAATATTTTTGATCACTTTATAATGAATGTAAATTTAAATTAATAGGAGGAGGGAGGAAATTTAAAGCAAGCTTTAAAGCCCATACCCTTTCTTGTTACAGATTGGAAGCTGGTTGCAATATATTGAAATACCTGCTGTTATGTGTTGCCTTGTGCTGTGGAGAGAGCACATTAACATTTAGCTCTGCAGCTAGGAAGGGCAATCTGAAATACAACAGAGTTACTGTGCTTAAAAGAAGCTCCAAATGAAATGTTTACTCTTCCCACTTACACTGTGTGCCTCATCCAGGTTAAGTACTGTTACAAAGGGAATACCTTGTGTAGTATATGCAGCTTTGAAATGCACTAGGTTTAGAAGTTTAAATTGCCACTTTTTGAGTTAGCTTCCATCCTTCTGCTGTTGCAGTTTTTAAATGTTCACTTGGGAACCTATGCTACTACTCAGTACAGTGCCACTTTAGACTGATGGAGTTTGCCAGCACATCAGCTCATTTGCTGCTGAGTGCTGTGCTGTCAGATGTGTCAGCCCTGCTCTAGCTGCAGTTCAGCCACATCAGTCCAGAACTGAAGTTTAGCTCAAGTATAGCTTTTCTGTAACATAGAGAAATAGAAATTGCCTCCTTTCATTTCAGAGCTGCTTCTCTGGCTTTTGCTTAGGGATTTCTATACGACCTTGCAAGTGTAAGCATAGCTTACATTTCCCCAGTCAGATTTGTGAGGTGGTTGTATTTGCACTTGTACCTGTGCACCTGCCTAGAGTTTCCCTTATCTAAAGCTGAATACTGATGCAGAAAGCTGTCTGCTTTCAGTTTTGCTCACAAATGCACTTTGCTGATAAACGCACAGCCTTTTCCTTGCTGAGAACCAGTGCTGTAACAACAGTTCCGAGAGGCTGGAATTCCAGGTGTTTTGCATGGTAGGAAAAGCAGCCATAAAAATAATTCAAGTTTTGATCTCCAGGTTTTGCTACCCATTATTCTTTGTGCAGATGCAATGAAGTAGCAACTACCAGAGATTTAGGTGAAATGAGCCAAAGGGAGAAGGGGAGAATGAAGGGCAGACTGTTATTGTAAAAGACAAGGACATTTTATACTGAACCAATGCTTTTATAATGTAATGTCAAATTTGGATTCTGTTACAGTTCTATGCATATATCACACAAAATCCTGACTACACAAGGTTATTTTGCTGACAGGCTGCTGGTGTGTTGTCTGGCTGGTAGATGCAGCTGGGGTAAGGATGGAGCCTGCAATGAATGCTCTGCTCTCTGCTGCTTCCTCCTTCTCCAGGTAGATTAATGGCCTACAATGAAAGGTTAAAGTTACACTTGTATCTGCTGTTCCCTTCCAGTCCAGTGCTTGGTGAAACCAGGATTTTACTTCAGAATTCTCTGTTCCCTCCCTTAGCCCACAAATACACAACCACAGAGTTGTTTCTCTGTATATATGCATGTATCGTACTTACTTTTCTGCCTTGGAAATGCAGTATGGGATGAAAATCAGAATTTTTTACAAGTCTCTAGTATTTTTGGAGCACTAAAGAGTGAGCACTGCCGTGTTTTCATCAAGAAAAACTGGTACTGTTTTTGAAACATTTTATATTGGAATATATTTCTAATTCCCAGTGCAATGCTGCATTTTGTTTTCTATGTTTAGATTTAAATGAATTTATTGGTCATCTTTTTGTATGAAGATGATACTTCTCAGTTCTTTTTGCATATTACTGGAAAGATAATTGTATCTTATACATGAGATTGCTTGAAAAATAAATGTGAAGTCCTCTGTTCTGTTGTCATGTCTTCTTCTTTGCACTCTAATGATAAGATGTACCTGATGGTTATATTGAAAGGATGCCTACACATGGAATTTTCTATGAACATGAAATAGATCTGCAATACTTTTTCCAAGAGTCACAGAAGAGTCTTAAAGAAGAGTTTGAACATGCCCATCTTATATACACATATATATAGGTATATCTTTATGTAGATAATTTTCAGCTATAATCTCAAGAGTTTTGGGTTTTTTTCAGCACATTTTGTTCTTGGGTGCAAGAACAACTACTGAAGTGATAAGCTACAGAACAGTAGATGTATGATATCTCCCTGTGCCCCAGGAAGGCACGGAACCTTGGTGTCTCACAGCCTGTGTCAGCTTGAGGACCTTGCTCAGCTGAATACATGGCTTCTGCTGTCACTGCCTGTGTTGAAAGACTCTTAAACTTTGTTCACATCAGGCTTCAAGGAACAGGTTGTTTCACTGTGTGTCTCTCTCACTTTTTCATTTTGGAATTTATACGATTGCCAGATCTTCATGACATGTAAGATCATGGTTTGTTTCTGAGCTGGAGGTGCTTCAGCCCCGTTACACTCAGACTGGCTTCTTTGCCTCTGTGTTTTGCACTCTCTCAGCCCTAGCTATTCAAACAGGTGAGAATTATATCTCTTGGAGGGACTGGAGTACAAAAGTGACACTGCTGGAAAAGGATGTAAGCTCATAGCAAAACAGCCGTTTATGGGAGGGGAAAAAAATGGGCTCTAGTGGTTGTGATTAGGCTGGAAAACTAAGAAGATAATGGGGAGAAAAAAGAAATTTAGCTGTGTCTTGCAGAATTTATCAAGACAAATCAGACCATCTTGAATATATTCTTATTAAACTACTGTGTGCAGGTTGTGACTTTCTGGAAAAAAGAAATTAATTTCATTTCCATTAGCCACAAGAATTACATTCCATAAGAGTTTTTTTTTTTGTTTTTTTTTCCTCTCACTTGTTTTGGCTTCAAAAGGAAAAAATGCAATTTGAAATGGAGGGGAGTCAAATGTGATGTGAGCAAATATTGTGAGAGACACTCCCTTCTTGTCCATTTAAAACACTAATTCTCCAAAGCACAAACCTGTGAGTAGTCAGACACGGGCCTTGCTGCAGGGAAGTAGTGAAAACTTAGACTGTAACTTTTGATACTTCAGACCTAGAGTAGCAGTTGGGCCTTTGTTTCTGTTTTTAAACCCCAAGACAATATTGCTCCTCTCCTCCCCAGCTGTGCTTTGTTTATGCTTCAGAATGAGAGAGAAAGGAGTTTAATTTGCTAAACTCATCTTGAAGTAAGCATTTACCACTGAGAATTTCAACTGGTCTAAGTTACTCACATTAGCCTAGAACATAGCAAAGAACTGTAAAAACAGGTAAAGCACTGTATAAAATATTGCTAAAAAGTTTCATCAACTGATTTTTGAAGTCTTTAGCTGATTTGTTGTTGTACTGATAGCGATGAGTTTTTATGACTTCACCACTTACTGCTAATTCTTGTGAAGCTTTTCCATAGATATTAAATCTCCACATCACAGTCACTAAAAAGTTGGTGATAGCTTGTTTTCTTCTTTTTTCTTTTCAGACTCCCAACTCTTTTATGATTTCTTAGGAGGCAGATCACTAATCAAGTTTTCCCTGTCACACTTGACTTACAGCTTTGTAAAGAAAAAAACTTAGCCTGATGTTGTTTATTAATGTCTTACTTTTTGCTAGAGATACATAACATCTTCTCACACTTGACCCAGTTTGAAAAGGCAGGCTATATGTCTTTTGAGTCTGTAGCTTGGATTATAAGAAAAAAAATTAATTAGAATATGGCCTTTGTCTGAGAGAGGAACTGACACACATTTATTAAAATCTGTAATCCATCACAGTTGAAGATTATAGAAGATTTTTATGATTCTTATTTTTTTTAGATCAGAACCAATATGTGTGAGTAAAGAGATTATCTTAAGCACTTATGTTTTAAATAACTTGTCAGCATGCTAAGATGATGAATGTGATTACAAACATCTCTGGAAGAAACTTTGAATGACAGCTGATTCCTTGGATTACAATTTTTAAATGTCTGCTAAACATTTAGGTTGAAAGAACAGTTATATCAAGATGGGATTTTAAAAAGCAGGATTCCTTTTTTGCTTTTGGTCCATAAAAGCTTGAAAAACATAATAGAATTAATTGGCCTAAAAATTACTTTGTATTAAACTACATGAAACTGTAAACACATTAGGAGAAGATAACTTCATGCTTGTTCTTTGATATGTGAGGCAACAAACCAGTTTTCCAGAAGAGAAGGCTGAAGAAGTAGCACATGAGATGCTAATGTGGTGAAGTGCAGAAGTATAGTATCTGCTTATAAGATTATGGAATATGGTTTGCAATTAGCCATAAAAATCACATTTAACCTTTTTGGTATGTACACCCCTAGAGATTAGGATATAATTTTTTTTAATAATTTCTAAGTAAGAAGAGGGATGTACATAATATTGCTGTCCTAGTTAGCCTAGATGTGCAAATGGAGTCTGTTAGCAAATCTGAGTGCTTCAGAGGAAGCAGAAGGGAACCCTCAGGCCACCTGAAAAAGAAAACAATCCCTTTCTCAAAGCACAACCATTACAAACCTTTGTAATGCACCAAATTTGTGCCTGTACACAAAAATGTGTATGTGTAATTCTTACAAAAACGTGCATCATTTGGGGCAATGCATGTGAGGGAAGGCCACATGGTAGTGACCTTCTGGAAAGAAAATCTTGTGAAGTAAGAAATACCAGGGAACTTGATAAACACCATTGAGATGATAACACCACTGAGATGATCTAAGCGGCAGCATCTGAAGTTTCACATTTGGTTATGGGCTAGCGTAAGACCCATGAAAGTAATTAGGTAATAACTTTTTTTTTTTAATCACCTACAAAGAGATAGACAAGGTTGGAGAAACAGAGGCATTAGGGAGAACAGGGAAGTAATAGGCACAGGAAGAAGGAGAGAAAAGGGGTAAAAGCTACTTGCATGTGTATGTGTTGGCTGCTGAGTATCTTCACTCATTCACGTCCTGTGTCTGAGCATGTCCCTCTGTCCTGCCTCCTTAAACCCTAGTCCTAGTCTCGGGGTCATGAATCCTGTTTCTACCATCCTGTGTGCGTTTATGCACGTGTCTCCCTGCGTGGAGCATGTGCACTGCATGTTCCCTGGCTGGGCCTGCACAGG
This sequence comes from Regulus satrapa, assembly GCA_013396955.1. Taxonomy (NCBI): domain Eukaryota; kingdom Metazoa; phylum Chordata; class Aves; order Passeriformes; family Regulidae; genus Regulus; species Regulus satrapa. The sequence continues at coordinate 115,493 of VWZN01021491.1, forward strand.
ACCACTGGGCTGACAAGGGAATCATCCTTCATGCAGCTCTGGTGGATGAGGAAAGGGAAACTTCCAGGATCCCAAGGCAAATGGATTCAACCACTCCCTAATATCTGGGACTACACTGCTGTGGCTATAAAGAGAAGCAGTCTCAGGTAAAANGTGATTCAGTGATACATTTTTATTTTCTATATGATATTTTTTTTGTAATAGAAGAGGGTAAGAGCATGAAAACAACTGCCTCACTGCTAGCTATTTTGACATTCTGTGCCAGTCTGTCTCTTTGTCTAGGACCTTCATGCTCATTTAATGTATCAATAGTATGAGAATTCTTTCTGCTGTTTAGATTCCTCTAAATCTAAATTTATTTTGTAATTTTATATTGTTGCAGCTCCATCTATCCTCAACTCCAAACTGTTGAGGGGGTCTAGATCTATCTACTGACACAGTGAGCTTCCTTACATATGCCTGCTCTAAGAATCAGTCAACTAAAATCTCCAAGATCACAACAGGCCTGTCTTTTCCCATGCTTAGTTTTCATCTCAGATAGGGTCCATTATTTTCTGTGCATTTGACTCCAGAACAGCACTTCTGCTCTCAATACTTCTACATAGCAACTGTATTTACTGTAAAAAATGAGCTAATAGCTGATCTTGCTGGCCACCCTACTTTTAAACAACATTTTACTCTGCTCCAGGCTCCTCCAGCCCCTTGGTGGTGCAACGTGCAGTACAATCAGTATCTTTCCTTGCCAGTTCTGAAGGTTACAGAAAATGATTGAGGTCAGTTTGAAACACTTTGCTTTCCTTCTTGCAGAGACTGCTTGCTTCACTGCTTCCCAAAGTTTGGCTATCACCTTGCCAAAGGAGGCAGCAAAGAGCTCAGCAGCTGAAGGAATGGTCTGAAGCCAAGCCAGCACAGAGGTGCCTTGGGAGGGGGCAGCCGAGATAATTGGGACACCTGGGACAGCCCATTAACACGAGGAGATGTGGGAGGAGACACTGAAAAAGGAGCTAATGTGGACACTGTAGGTATGGGTAGGAGCAGAGATTAAGAAACATAGAATTTTTCTATAAATGTCTCCTGAACTCCTGGATTCCATAGGAAGAGTGATTGTCTACAGATCAGGCTTAACTCCTTGTTCTTGTAAGTAAAAGCTCTCCTGTGTGACAGTGCAGACTGTTTATGTGGAAGACTACTGAGCACAGACTGGAATATTTATATTTATTTTTGCAATACCAGGGTAAAAACAATTTAACAATGCCAAGTACAGTGTTAGTCTCATAAAAAGTTTTCATTTCAAAACAAATGATTTCTAGTTCCCACAAAAAGTTAAAATCACATGCAGCTATATGAAGGTAAATTGCTTAAGATGCACAATTATATATGAGAAGACTTTGTTAAAGTAAAAACATACTGACTACATCATTTTAACAAGGCAATTACACAGAACTAGAAAACTGACTCTGTAGTAAAATATAAAAATCTACAATTATAAATATAAATTTGGTCCATGGATCACTACAGAAGTAGCAGTATTTACAGTAAGTATCAGATTACTATTCTAAATGTCTAATTGAAATCTTAAAATGTTGAATGTTATGTAGAACAGTATTTTATTTACATTCTACTATATTAAAAGTTGCATTTCTAGCAAATGTAAATTGTTATAAATACAGAGAATAAACCAAATACTAAACCCATGACATGTTTGTAATTGAGGATTCCCTAACATCTATAAATATGGTAATTTTAAGTTAAAAGTAAAGCCAGATAAATCAAAAAAACTAATACTGAAAAACAGACCACAATCCAATTATTAGAAACATTGTAAAAGTCAATCAAGTTAGTCCAGATGTAACAATGTATTACAAGAAATCTTTCAAGAAAAGGCACACATTGTTAATGATAAAAGTTCCACAGTAAAGTCGTATATAACAGAAATGAGCAATGGTCGGGGTCTGATTACATATATACTGACTGGACGCATTTTCCCCACCCAAAGTATAAAACTGAAAATAATAATGGTAAACTCCAGGTGTGACTGGTGTGATGCAGTGATGTGTCTGTTTGATTTGATGTGCTAATTAAACTAAGGATTCTAAACTTTCAGCTGCATTTCCATCAGGTAAAGCTGAGCCATTACTGTCCATAGATGCTGAAGGGTTTTCTTCTTGTCTTGTGCTGACAAGGCTGAGAATAGCTTTGTACAGAAACTGGTACTGCTCCTGGAGAAGAAAAGAGGAAACACTCAGGATGTTGGCAGAAATAGTTATCTTGTGACACTGTTGCTCAAAAATAATTAGCAGCTGATGTGTCAGTCTGTGCTCCAGAATTTATTGTGTTACTTAGCAGCTTTATTATTTTCTGACTAATGGCTCCTCCTGGACACAATATAAAGTACAACATTGGGGAACGCAGAAAAGGTAGGGGAGAAAACGGTATTTTGAAAGAAATATGTGCTGAATCTAAACCTTGTTAAAGTCAATTGCAAATTTGAGAACAGGATTAATGTTGGTCTGTTGGCTTTTTTCTAATTTTTCTGTCATCTGAGTTCTTTCCGGGAAGACTTCTTTTTCTACAGCACCTCTGGAAGACAGTTTTGATTAATTCATGCAGATGCAAATAGTTCAGTAATGTTGCCCTAAGATCTAAGCACATTAATAATGTCACACACAGGGGAAAAAAGCACACATTTTGTTTATTACTTACAATGTCTGTAAAGATTCCAGGCCTCATCAGATTTATCATCTTTGCTACGTGGTAAACATCCACTGAATTCTCATTTTCCAGTTGATGCATCAGAGTTGTTAATGCACAGAAAGTGCCTGCTGTCACCCCTCCATGCCTTTGTAAAGGAAAACAAAACAAAACTCTAGAAACTGGGTTAGGTTTCACAGCTGGAGAAAATACAAATTCTGGGGCAAACTGGTAAGATGAATTTCTGTCACGTGGTATTTACAATACCTGAAACAGGTCTGCCCAGCACTGGCTTAAAAAAACCAACTTTCACAGCACCTACAACTTCTTTGAGTTATTTCTCTACAACCCTCTACTAACCAAATGCTGAAGGGCTTTGGGTCCTTCGGTGTTTCAACATTTTTGTCTTTATTGAAGAAGGGTATGGTGCCTCGTCTAAGCAGTTAATTCTTTCAGTAAAAGGCAATGAAGTCTTAACTGATTTCCCCTCTAGTGACACACCTCATAACCATCTAAAGTATCAAAATGATAAAACTGAAATGAAGTATGATAAAATAAAAGTGTTTCTCTTGTTGATGCAGCTGGAACAGAAGCATCACCATTGCTGTTAAAGGCAGAGTATGTACCTTGTTCCAGCAGCTTTCACCCAGTGAAATGATGGCTCTACAGAAAAACATCAAAACAAACAGAAAATGCTGTTCTTACTCATCATGTACAATCATGGGCCCGTCACGGCTGGAAGCTTCCTCTTTGATGATGCTGATCAGTTCGAAAGTTTTACTAATGGGGCTATCAGGATTTGGCCATTTTGGACACTGAAAATGCCTCACTTCAAGTACATAGTCATCCTAAATGATTAAAAACAAAATGCCCCATTAATCAATTTTGTAAGAGATTGACTTTCTTTATTCTTTTCATTCACCTTGTTCCAGTTCCAGCCTCCAGAAGCAGAATCCCACTGCTGTGGTGGCTGGACTACCCTATTCCCCATATCATCATGTTACCTTATAGACATTACTCCCACCATGAATATTTCTAGGGCATGGATTTTTTTTTTATCAGTCATTTGCCATCAAAAATGTAACAAAATGTGGGCATTATCTTTAAAAAAATCAAGTTCTGAGTTATATGACAGCATTACCTGTGTAGCTTCTAAAATGAAGTCTTGGATTATGAGCTTCTCCTCATTAGACAGACACTTGTGTTCTTCAGCAATCATAGTGACTTTGAAACTCTCACAGTTTATAGGCTCATCTTTGTTTGGCCAATACACAAATTCATCTTCAGCCTCCAGCAAAAAAAAAACCAAAAAACAATCCAAAAATGGAGTCATAAACCAAAGTAATGTCAAGCTCTTAAAGTACAAAATCCAACATCATAATTAATGTGTCACATATATAATCAATCCAGCCATCTAGATTTAAATTGACAAATCAGATTTTGAGTGGGATAACAATGGCAAAGTGATGTTTTTCAAACACCTCTGTAGTGATCCTGACCAGAAGACCAATGTACCCTGTGGACCCACATAGCAGTGAACCTGCAGTGCTGCATCATGCCACGCATGAAGCCTGGCCTTCAGGCCATGATGTGTGTAGCCCAAGGCCGTATGATAACTTTAGGTGGTATGTTCTAATGTATGTGTGGTCTTGGAATTATCTGAAAATGCAGGAAAAAAGTTCATGGAAGCATCCTTTCTGTCTGACAGCAGGAATGAAGAAAGATTTTTTTTTTTGGAAGAAAATCCTCTAATAGTTTGAGTAACCAAAATGGTCAGATGGATCTGGAATCCTTGTCACATGTCCTGTCTGCCTGCTCTGTGTGTTTCAGGGACAGTAGGCTGGATTGCAGTTGTGGAGAATGCAGAGCTCAGAGAGCCATGGCTCTGTGCTGGGTGGGTACCAGTGCTCAAGCTGGCAGAGCTCCAGTGCCCTTCCTGCACACCCTCCTGCAGGAACTGCTGCCCCATGCCCTGTGTGCCCACCCTGCTGGCAGTGCTCCTAGCGATTCTGCTCCCCACGGGCAGTCTTAACTGATTATTAAGACATATTAAGACTTTTATGTGTGAGGAATGCTTGGCCACCACTGCTCCTGGCCCTGTCCAGGTCCCACCAGCTGCTGTTGTGTGAGAAACAACCTCACACTTCTGCCCTTACCTAATCATGGCTAAGAGGCCATATTACAACTACAAAGTCATGGAACAAAAACTAACCTTGCATAATGGTTACTTCTGCTGTTTGCCTCCTTGTATAAATTGTACAGGACTGATCCAATGTTTTCATTCCAATCACAATCTGCCTAGACAAGGATTTCTGCTAGATGACTTGGGGATTTTGCATTCAGCTTGGTATTATTAATTTTTAACTGCTTTTTGCAGAATCTAAGATATTTTCTGATATCCTGCATATTTAAAAATGGTAATACTAATAAAATTCATACATAAACTCATAACAATCAGCCACAGAACTCACCATATTCTGGCTATCAGGAAGCATGACTATTAACTGGGCATTATGGTCCCATATCATTCTCCAGAAATCCTTGATAGTGTGAAGTAAGGGATGCTGAGTAATAATGAATTCATTACTTTGATAATAACCCTGAAAAAAAATTTGACAGATTCAGAATTGCTGCACAAGTATTAATGCTTAAAGGAAGCTTCTAGTGGACAGAGTGAGAACCTGGAAAATACATTGCACACTTGTTCATTTTTGCCTTCCTGCAAATATTAGAAAAATGTAAAACTTCCACTGAAATATTTTCCATGTGAAAAGAATAGATTAAATTACACTCAATTTTTAAGACTTAAAACCCAAGCAGTTTCTTAATTTCTACAGATCTCTCAAACCAATCTCTTACCATGAAAGAGAGTTCCTGTGCAGCAATGCACCTAAAAGATCATGTACACATAGTACTGCACAGAGCTTTGGCATGTCTGTCCTGAATATCCAGGAGGAATTTACTCCTTCCTCTCAGCTATTGAAGGGGGAAATAGTTGAAGAAAACCCAGAGAGCAAAAAGATAATGGAAAGTTGATGAACTATGATACCTTAGGCTGTGCCAGTTGCAAAAGCACTCTAAGATGAACACAGGTGGTGAATGTGGGAAGACAAGCCACAATACAGCCACTAAGATATAGCTCGTTAGTTAACACATTTAGACATTTAGTTAATCTCAAAATATTTTTCCATAAAGCATTTAGCTTTACCAGTTTTTAAAACTATGATGTGATTTCTGTTTCTACAGATTGTTAAAATGCAATGCACTTAACCAAACTAAAAACCAGTAATAATGGTAATAGCACTTCCTGGGGGAAGTAACTCTTTCAGGCAGAGTGAATGATGGAAGAAAGGAGCTTTCAAAATCAGGATTGTGCCACCCTAAATCAGCCAAATGGCAGCTCTGAAAAAAGCTGTTCATTGTTTTTCAGCAATATAGTAACTGACTTACCATAATATAGGAAGCATTGATGTAGTCCGTGCCTTCACCAGATAGTGATGAGATACCCACTCTAGATCTTTCCACTGTAAAAAAAGTCATGAATTCACAAATATGTTGCAATGACTCTTATGATATTAAAGCAATTATCTCACATCTCACAGTAATGATAATACTGGGCTACATCAATTGGGATAAAGTGCTATCCAGCCATCTGTTTTGTTTTAATACATGTAATTCTTAATTAAATTCTTTGCTATAAACACTTTACAGAACATTGCTCTAAATGAATGCAGATATTTTCAGTTCTTGTTGAGGATTTGAACAAGCTTACCAGGAATGATAGATGAGGTTCGGTTCTTTTCTCGGTTACACTGCTTGAGTGCAGTTGAATAATCACACTGCTGTGTGTTAGACTGGCTCAGTAACTGAAACAATGAAGTTAAAAAAAGTCAGGTAACTGTAGAAAAGCCATTCCTTCATAAGCTGCATTAAACAGAAGGGTGCATATATTGCAGATTTGCTGTCTCTCTTAACTTTAGTTATCTAGTTATCTGTCTGAACTACTTAGCAAGTCACCAGAATATTTTTCCTTCACTGTTCTTAGCAGTTCAATTTATTCTTGAACCCTAGATCAACAACTATATCTTTCAAGGTGAAGTCTGTAATTTAGCCAGTGCTGTACATTGAGGGGAGTACATTGATTGATTGATTGATTTATTGATTGATTGATATAGCTCATGAGATATCTGCTAGAATGGTATCTTTCCAGACTGCTGTTTTACCTTTGAGATCTTCCCACAAAGCATGTGGTTAAATTTTCCAAAATCTACTCACTGTCCTATTTCTCTTTTTGTGGATTCTTTGGGTGGATCCTTGTTGAAGACTACGTAAATAATTCTGTCCCAACTGATGGCATTAATTTAAAAAAATTAATATTAATTTAGGCTCATCAGTTAAATTTTAGGTAGGGAAAGCTGATGAAAGTTGTGTTGAGATACCTACTTTTAAGTAACTCAGGTTTACAAACCTAAAGATTTTCACACTACTATCTTTCACACTACAGAGAGCTCACCTTGAACTGTTTCTCCAGTCTGGTCTTTCCTGTTGGTCCAGGTATCAAGAGAGCATTAACGTAGGCATGAATGTGAGTCTCAAGGACTTCTGTTTCTTTACTGAGTATTGCTTCAACCAATGCATCATGAATGAAGATGTACTGCTCCTAGGTAAACACATGCAAACATCTGAGCTCCCATGATTTTCAGATTACCCTGGATACCTCTGGTTAAGCTGCCACTTCTGATGTGGTCAGTATTTTTCACAGGGGTTTACTCAAATGTGATCCTCTATAGCAAAGGCTGTCCCTCTGCAGTGACAGTGAACTATACAGTGACATAGACTATTACACCTGGAATACATGCATACACACACACACACACACACACACACACACACACACACATATATATATATATGTATATATGTGTATATATATAACCAAATCCTCACTACCTGTGATATCTCACATTAACAGAATAGAGGTAAAAATGCAAGCACAGCCTTGAGTCAAATTTTCAAGCCAGTCCTATGCCTAGTTCCTACTGCTATTCTCTATTTTCTCTCTCACATCCTTTGGAACAAGCGCCCTAGCTGTTGATTAACTTTTTTTTCCATTGAAAGGCACTGGGGAATCTAACCACCTGTTCTTGAAACCTGAAATAGACAAATGCCCTGCTGTTGCCATTATTGTTTTCTCTTGGTCTTTCAATATTCTATATATAATCTTCAGTTTAAACCATCTATACATATTTTTTTTGTCTGAAACAGCTTTCTTCACATATTTTATTGCCTAATATAAACTGTTTGATGAGGTTCAGTGAAGATCTGAATGCCTGACAATGGTGCTTCCTCAAAAAGCTCCGTGACAAAAATACAACACTTGCCAAGAAAGCACTACTGTGGGAAACATGATTTATGCAGGCTTCCTTCCGAGTCCTCCTTAATAAACAGACAAGAGACCAAGGAAAAGCAATTTCTAATGCACTGCTTTAAGCATGCCTAGAAGGATGTCTCTATAAAACCAAGGGAAGCAAAAGGGAAAACCCAGTCTGGTGACTGCTTTCTTTCTCTTGGTGGTGCCAGAAAGAGGATTGTATTATCTTTCCTCCTGCAAACAGAAAGTTTGTAAAAGTCTCATGCTATTTATATTTAATTCTTACCTCAGTCTGCACCAAGTAGTTCCTTTGGGTACGTATGTGTTTTAAGAATCCAAATATGTTGACTGTCCCTTCATGCTGAATTTGCTGCAGCATGCTGTCTAATACTATGTATGTGCCTGTCCTTCCAACACCAGCACTATAAAACAAAAAAATTGCCTTGAGCCTGAAGTAAAACACCAATGGAAAGAACTGTTCCATACACATAGCTTTTTCAACAAACTGCTGCATACAGATGATTTCCTTCTAGAAATGAATTTATTATATGATATACTTTGTTAAATGTTCAGGGCTGATAATAATATTTTTCCTTGTGCAAGGAGAGACCTGAAGATTATTTTCTCAAATTATTTTTAAACTATTGGCTGAAATAGAACTAAGGGATTTCCTGCAGCTCTGCAATTTTCATCCTTCTGGTATTCCTGAGGATACTTTGCCAAGTATATCTAGAAAAGGTGGTATATTTCAGCACTTGGGCACAGTTAATGCGTTCAAAGTCTTCTACGTTGAAACCCCACTTTAAAGTAAAAGTTGTGTTATGCAACCCCCTACAGTACAGAAGATTTCAAAGATAAACCCCAATAAAAGGCAGAACTGTTGAGAGTATATCTGTAAAAGAAAAAAAGCTTAGTGCTCTTCAGACAAAGTTAAGATGGCCAGCAATTTTTGAAAACATTTTTAAAAATAAAAAACTGAGGAGAAAGAACTCATTCCTGTTATGAACTCTGATTAATGTAGTATAAAACCAGCTATATCATAAAATCAGATAAAACCTTTTTCTTTTATCAAATATCTGGGTAGGAAGTACAAGGTCAAGAGGTCAGTTTTTGTCATCTAGTCACATATGGGAAATAGTCAGTTGCAGTTCCCCTCTAAGATATGAAGGAACATCATCTATACTGTATATGTGACTTGAGAGCAGTACTGTGCTGGGTCTGCATGGGCCCCTATGGGCAGGTCCAGCTGAGTCCATACTTGCTGATTTAGTCATCTCATTTCTGCCACAGAGGGTCCACAGAGCATAGGTAGAGTGAGCTCAGATTGCTGTAATAAACTGTCTAAATAAGTATGATATGAAACACAAAATACAACACATGAAAAGAACCAAATAAGAATAGTTAAAGTAAGTTTCATGAATCTCATAATTTGTATCTTCCAAATAGCCTGTAAATAGAAATAAAATTCATATTTCAAACATGAGACGACTCCTTTGAAATTCCATCGTGCATGTCATCAAGTTAGCTAAAAACTGTACAAAACTGACTCCAGACAGAGGTGAGTTATACTACGACCCAAGGGAGAGGTCTGACTGAAGCCACACAACTTACCGCTGTTCACTTTTTAAAAACTCAATTTAATTGACTCCTAACAATATCAGCAATCTCAGACTTGACATTTTGAATTTCCCAAGAACAGGCAGGATGCAAACAGCAGCAGAACAACAAGATATGGAATTTTCATTTTCCAAGCTAAAAACAGATGTCAGTCAGATTAGATCATCCCATAAATAAAATATCTTCATTTGCAGCATTTGTGAGGTGACTTTACCTGTTGGCTTTCTCAGAGTCAGCTCCAGAAGGACAGAATTCATGAGGAGGTTCTCTTTCCAAATGTTCCATCAAAGGTGAGATACTACAGTGGAAAACCAGAACCTGCTTATATATTTTACAATAACCCGGTCCTTCATGGGCATTGTGAAATCATTCCAGGCCCTGCAAGCCCTTTTTAACCAATTTTCCCTGAGTTGCCAGTTTTAGTGAGCACTGACAGAACACCTGCCTGCACACTGCGGCACATGCAGACCTCAACCATTCCCCAGAACGTTCCTCCATTGCAAATGACTGCTATAGCCCAGAGAATGTTAAAAACAGCAGAGTTGCAGTTCAGCCAGGAACAGAGTGAGTCTTCTCTTGTGCACAGAGCTCCTCTTAGCATTACAGAGTATCCCTGCACCACAGAAAGCATGAGCCAAAAGCATCCTAACAACATATTTGCAGAAATGAAACAATTATCCCCACATGTGTATCAGGTAAGCTCAAAGCATTCAAGATAGCAGTACAGAAATGTGAAAAAAGAAAAAGAATAGAAGTAAAAATAGATTAGCAGAAAAATTAAACAAAAAGGAACATAGTGCAGAGCAATATCATCTTGTTTATGGAGATTTACAGATTTACAGAAAAGGCACAATTGATTACTTGGCCTTCTGAAGGAGAGAAACATCAGATAAGAATATCATCTAAGAAAGTAGTCTTACTCCATCAGGAATCATTAAATGCAAGAGTGAAATTTTGCTTAACCCACCACTGAAAAATTAATTTTTTTCTGCAAAACAAAAGTGGAGTGAACCTTACAGTACTAAAAACCACACCTGCAATGAACCACAACGGGCCCGACAGCGTGGCGCTTCGCATGCGATGCCTTCCGCACAAAGGTGAGAACAGGCAGAGTATATTCTGGAACACCCATGTCAGGCCACTGGGTATAATGGTACTGAGTCACTATGCGTCCACTAGACCTCCCTTTCTGGGAACCCTGCAACAAAAAAAAAAATATTCCAAATGTAAGCAGCCCACATCTTTCTTCATTTTATTTCCATACCTGCTAGCTGCTGAACTAGTGCTATTCCTATTTAGTTCAAAGCATGCCAACTGGCTCTGAATATTCCAGCCTTTAAAGAGAAGGGGAATGACCAGTACTCCTGTCTCACCAGCTTGCCCACTGAGTGGGAAAATGACCTGACACTCTCAGAAAGCCATAGAGAAAGATTAGGAGCACTGGAGGGTATAAAAATTACAACTGCTCTCAAGAGCAACCAGCTCTTCCTGCCACTCTGCTCCTCTGTTGAGTGAATAGAGAGTAGGATTCATCCCACCCAGCTTTAGTGGTCTACAAGTAGCCTTGTGTAAGCCCAGCTGCTTTTCTGAGCTCCCTTCCTCCATGCCAACTCAGAGGCAGGGATGCCTTCAGAAAGCAGGTCAACTCATTCAAAGATTGCTTCCTAAAATAGGCAGAATAAATTAACTGACAGTAAATGCTGAATGCTATGTATTAATTATGCAGGGAGGGTGAGAGGCTAGATGTCTCAGACATTTATGTGGCTAGAATAAATTAAGTTTTCAGAATTCTCCTCAAAGTAACTAACATCACCCTGCCAAGCTGAGATCATGATGGTTCTGGCCACAATAAAACAAAGTGTGTATTCACCTGTCTTTAAAAAGGAAAATGGAGAGCTGAGGTGGATAACTTAACTCATACCACATTGTATTCAAGTTGTTCTCTTTCTGAAAATGAATTATCCCACTACCCAGGCAGGTGAAATCCACATCAGTTCTCCAATGTGATCACTGAGTTTGTTCATCTGATCAAACTAACTGATGTTGACAAGCATCTTGCCTGGATGAGATCTATAGGATTCAGCTTTACATATACAGCAGAAAGAGTTGTCAGCTGCCTTAAAAATATTCTGAGCATCTTTTAACACTTCCTTTTGCTCACTTATGTTTTTAGTATGGCACAAACCTTTTTGATCTTGGTGTTTCTAAGAGTAAAATTCCTGACAGTGTAATAGGCAAGTACATGAACACTCTTCTGAGTAACCAAGAAGTTCCCATATTCTTCACTGCCTTCGTCAGGCCAGTACTGGTCACATTTTCTCTGTTAGAAAGAAATTTTCTCTGTTAGGAAAACTCTCTATAAATAATAATAATAATAATAATAAAAAAACCTCTTAAAATGTCAAACTAGTAAGCTGAAATGTTCAAATTTAATAGCAGAATAAAGCACAAAAATGTATTGTGATTGTCAATATACCCAGGTTCTAATAGAAATGATCTTCTGTGCAGGAGAACAAATAAAAATTATTTTGTGCTGTAGAGGGATAGTTATGCAAATCTGATCTTTATTTGGAAAACTCAAAAAAAGTAAAAAAAAAGAGGTTTAAATCACACTATCAGAGTTGAAAAAGTCTAATATTGTGGAATTATCCACTCTATAAACACTCTGAAAACTAAAGACAATAACATGATCTACAGGAGAAACAGGAATACATCCAAGTCAGTAGAGTTGTATGTGGCTTCTGATTAGTTTATAGTATGGACAGAGTATATTTATATCTGGTAGCGAGGGTAAGAGAGAGCCTGTGTATAGCTCGAATATACAGAAGAGAGCTGTAATATGACTAGCCTTGTGTCATATAGCCTTCTCTAAGAGTATTAGAAGAGTGCTTGCTTATAGCATGGTGTTGCAAATGAAGTGGTACTCCTAGAGCAGCCCTCATCTGCAATTGCTGTGTCTGTATCATCTGAGAAATGATTTATAGGTTGTATGATTTACACTCGTTTTAGGCATCGTTGCCAGTGTGTGGCAAGCGTGATGTAACGTCTCCTCATGTGGCCCCACAGTACAGGCATACTCCGACCACATAATCAGAGAAACATACACCCTGTGATGGGATGTGGCCTCGTTTTGTCTCACTGGACAAATGTGTGTCTAGTCACACAGTAGGAAAGGAACCGTGAGTACCACGGGACGCTAATAGGGAGCAGACAGCGAATATCCAGAAAAGTTCACTTGAGCTATGTTCTTCTCCTTTCCAAGGTCCAATGCAACCCCGACAAAGTGCATGATGGCAATCAGATAAGCAGATCGGTAGCAGAATGTTGCACAAGGCCCATAGTCTGACCACTCATATTATATACAAGTATTTTTTTCAGTACAAGGTTTTTTGTGGTTAGAACATGGTATTGTTAAGATTTATTGAATATTTTCTTTAGTTTCATGATACAAATCCTCAACTCTATACTTCTATAGCCAATCCAGGTGCAAGCAACTACTACAAACCATTGCTTTTTCCTCAATAATTGACTAAACCATATTTTAAAAAGAAAGACAGGAGCTTGCTACAGGTAGATCTACCAACATCAGGGAAATAGAGAACAGACAATGGTGCTCATACCCTTCCTTTCTCAATGAGATTAGTTATCATCACAATAACTTCCACATTATGTTCCCATATCATTCTCCAGAAATCTTCTGCTGTTGATTTTAGTGGCCCTTGAGCTGCAATGTAGGCTTTTGGCTTGTTGTAGCCCTAAATTGAAATATAAGAAATGACACTTTGTCAAATCACTGTCCATGAGCAAAAGGAGTTTGGAAAGTGTACATGACATTTTATGTATTCATTTTTAAAGACTCTGAAAAGCTTTTAAATTTTTAACTATTGAAATTGCATAAACCCTGTAGTATACGATGACATATGAATACAACTGTTACGTCAATGTCTATCATTCCAACAAATAGGATATGTACCTTCAAATGTCTGTGCTTAGGCAGAACATTGACATGATAGTGATTATGAGACTTAGAGACATGTGCTGCAAAAGTGGTTTAAAAAATGAACCATGATAATTCATATGTAAATAATTATGTAATGAGAACTGGTAATGGTATCTTGATGAGGCTCTGAGCCAAATGGGATCTTCCTCTCATAAGATTACCTCAGATGGGAGAATTAACCACTCAGATGAGATATACTTCTAAACTGACTCAGATGTGACAGGACATTTTTTCTTTAAAAATGCCCCTCATTAAGTGACAGCTGCTATAGCATCAAGATAGATTCAAGAAAGAATTGGCATTTTACCTTTGCTTTAACTTTGTAGGCCTAAATTAGACCACAAAAGTTTTTTAACAGAATCTGTAATATTGTGATACTTTTTTGAATTAAATCTATTCATCTCCATACATAATTTTTACAGAAAAGGCGGACAGATCAATAGGCCAACAGATAGAAAAAGGTACTTACATCAACATAGTTTGCATTAATGTAATCAGTCAGTTTTCCATCCTTTTCAGCAAGCTGTGCTAATTTAACCCTAGTATGATCATCTGCAGTAGAACAAGGGAGAAAATAAGCAATTTTTGTTAAGAATGATATTCTTTCTTGTAAAAGTAATGAAATGTATTTTTACAATATGTAAGGCCAATAAAGTAACAAACACATATGCAAACATCCTCTCCTTAGGTATGAATCAGATTTAAAACTTTACTTTGCAGAAAAATAAAGAAATTAATCCAAAGTTTGAAGGGATTCAGAATCTAGTGGACTGAACAGCAGCACCTGGAGTCATTTTAGCCACTATGAAATACTTCCCCTATGGCCTCTAGCTGCTGCTTGTGAAGGTACACAAGTGTACTAAGTCCTGTGTTACAACTGCCAGCTCTGCACAGTGGGATGTCTCAGAACAACAGCAGGCCTCAGTGTTGAGGAGCTTTAATTCCAAGTTAAAGGAGTGGACTCTGGAGAGCAATGGGACCTTGAAAATGCTGATTATCTGAAGAGTCAGGGTGAGCTGAAGTGTTCTATAGCCTGCACTGATTGTAAGAATTACACCTGGGTCACTTATAGAGGACAATTCTTGCCACTTCAGCTGCCCTAAGCTGCTTCTGCACTGCTCTTTAATAAAACAACCCCATGGCAATCTTTTTTATGATCAGGTACAAATACAGTGGCAGAGGAAAATCCCTGAGTTTTTGATCCTTTAGAGACATCTTTAGCCAGAGGGATTGGCATGTCTTCTTGCTGGTTTACATTGTCTTCTGCCACACAGCTGACTGTCACTTGTTTTATTTAGCTTTAGTGATGCTGAATGCTGAAGAGATATTTAATTTAGAGCTTTCGTGTCATCAGAACAAAGTTGACATGCTATAGAGTAAAAAAAAGGTATTGAGCCACCAAATGATCAAAAACCCATAAGCAACAGCTTGAAGGAGAGATTAACAAAACTGAATAGATGTGTTTCAGAGAAGAAAAATCTTGGAGAGTAATGCAATGGGAAAACAAGTGTCCTGGCTAATGAAGCTGTTGTATTACGTTGTTGCCAGGCATAATACAACATAAACCCATAATATTTATGTTTATATATGACAATAAATATATCCTGGGATTTTGAAGCTCATAGAGACAATAAATCACCATTATGTTAAATCAAAGATGGATTAATTTTGACAATCAAAGCTTCTTTGGCTTTCTAATGGCATTATAACGAAATCTCCCAACTCCCTTTGGGTCATCGCAGAAGACACAAATATATCTTGCTAACACATGCTCACCAAAGCAGCAGAATGTCAGAGGACTAACTTAAAGAAATGTGAAATCTGATGCTAACTCCTCTTCCAGGAGCACTTTGCTGAACAGTAGTTGGAGGTTTTAGTATAGAAGTATTTTTACTTCTGCTAACAACATAGAAATCTATACTTGTTTCTAATTGCTTCTCACACCAAACAACAAGTGATGCCTTTACTTACAAGCAACAATGTTTATGTATCGATTCTTATTCTTGTTGTCAGGGTGATTAGAGCTGTCTGATGTAATACCTAGATCTACAGTACAGCTCTGGATTTCCTGAAAAAAAGTATGTCACACTTTAGTAACTGTTAAGATACATTAGATGTCTTTAAATACAGCAAGCAAGCATGAAAAGAACCACAACCTTATACCCAATTATCTATGATATTTTACAACTACTTCATTGCTAAAAAAAAATGCAGTGAAATAATTCCTTACCTGATAAAACTCTTTCAGTGTCTAATGAGGGAATGAATGCAAAAAAAGTAAAAAAAATCAAATTCCACAGCACAGAACAAATGGATAAGTGTTTATATAAATTACGATTACTATATGGAAAACAGTTACGGTCATGCAATATATCCATAATAACAACAAAACTGAATATTTTGACATAACTCCTAAAGGAAACAAGAGGTAATTTTCCCAGTTAAAATGCTGCCATCTCCTTTCTATCTTTATCTTCAATATTAGACCTTAGGCTGTGAAAGTTTGTACATATGAGCAACATCACAGACTTTAGCCAGATTACCTATATATTTAACAGTTCACTGGAATTTTTTGTGTCCTTATAAATGCATTAGTTTCTCTGGGGAATATTTTGCTCTCTTTGCATTCAGCTGCAAAACCTCCACTGAAGCAGGACTAAGTGCAGTCCAGCCAGCCCCACAGCGCTCTGGGGAAAGAGAGAGCTACAGCCCCCACTCACAATTTTATAAAGAGAGAGACAGGCTTGACAAGACAGTTTATAAGACTCACAAAATTAATTCATTTTATTGTTTACTTTAGCTGACAGGAAACTTAAGCATTTATAAGGTCTACACTTTTAAACAGCAAACACATTGCCATAACTAAAAGTACTAATGATGTTTCCCAACACTCTTTATAATTAATTTTAATGTCAATAACCTTAATCTACTTAAACACATATGTGAAAAGTGGTTGTCAGTTTAAAAACTAGATTTTTAATGAGCTATTTTGTAGTAATATAAAAAAACCCCTTGCTACTCCCCTGAAAAAAAAATCTGAACCACCCTCGTACTCTTCAAACACATGCTAACTCTGCAAAGACAATTACTGTATGTCATTTTCCCTCCCAATCTTCTAAGCTTTCTATCAGTAGAGAAAAGAACTGAACACTGCTTCTGGGGTAGTCCATAAAGCCAGAAAAGATCTGCAAGAAATGATGAGGACACTAAATTTTTTTTGGCAATAGTTAAAACTGGCAATAATTAAAACTATGAAATAATTCAGCTGGTGCAGCTGTAGGTCAGTGACATGCACTATATTGGGTCTTTGGATCACTTCCATAATTTAGGAAAAGTAATTTTGTAGGAAAAGATCAATTTAGAATGCATAATCTCATTTCTGTACTGCTGTAATCACTAATGGTGAAAGAACTTTGTATCCATTGTATTTATATACAGTCCTTCAACATTTGCTCTTATTAATGGCTAGTCAAGCTGGAGTCCAGTCCCACCAGTGCATATGCAGATGTATAATTTATGAATATGTACTGGACATTTGCAAGTATTTGCAAATTTTTTCCCACAATCAAACAGATATTCTGAATGTTAAATGAATTGAAGAAGAAATGCTGTTTAAGAAGGTTATGTGAAGGACATGGATTTTTGGGTCCACTAAATCGCAATGCATTGGCTGGGGAAACAAAAGCAAAACCTAAAGATTAAAAACCCTGAATTTTTACTTTCATTATTATTTTTGCAACAGGAATACTACAATCATACTTTAAAATTGATATAGGTCTGTTAAAACACTTCTTTCCATCCCAAATGACTGACTTTATTAAAAATTTCTTGTAAAAATTGCTAATGGCACAGCTTTAATTACAGTATTTGGGGTTTTAATGTTTATGAGAATTAAGTTAGAAAATATTAATATTTTAATTTATGCAATACAGAACTGTAAAAAAACAATGAAGATCATTAGTTACATATGGTGATAGTAACATTATAGGATTAGAGCATATGTTTTAACATTTTGAAATACCTCTTATGGACCATATACTTTAGGAAAGGAACTGCAAAACTTTCACTACCACATATGAAGACTACATTATCTCCCCTGTTAATCAGAAGTCTTGCCACATGTACTCATTATTACTCCCATTTTATTTTCTCCGTAAATGGAACAAGCACATGTGGGTAGCTTCTGCAAAATTCAATTGTCATTATTATTGGAAAAGCTTTAGATTATCACTGTTATCTGATAAGCCATATATATATTGCACTATCTTTGCATAGTTTATAAACAGAGTTATTCAGTATTTAATTCCAATAACAAACATTCTCATTTGTATTCCAGCCCTGTTAGCTTTTAGGAATCTCCCTAGGCTTTATGCATAAACTCCTTACTGGGCTCAAAGCACTCACATTGACAGGCTTTCATGAAGTCGGTGCCCAAGTCAGAATGTAATGCCCCGATTTTTGTTTGCAGGCATTTAAACTTAACATTATTTGTATGTGCTAATAAAAAGATGACATCATAGAGCCATACCTCAAATTCTTCAGAAAAACCATTACTTGCATGTAAATCTGCAACATGTTTGGGAAAATGCTTTATTGGAATTGCTCCAACATCATCTTAGGGGTGGGAAAAGACAAAAAATATATTTATGTAGAATAAAAAGCCAGTGACACATAATGAAGTTTATATGTAGGCAATCCACAAAACATCCTGAAATAAAATTCTTGGCATGAACTTTGGATATACAACTCCCAAAAAAATCACAACATTCTTTGATGCCATTAACATTTTTAAAATATTTAACACTTGTACATTTTAAAATTATTATTTGGAAAGAAGGTAATGAAAATGCCTTGCTATGGTGACAATGCTAACCAAAAAAAAAAAAAAGATCTGTCTGTAAGCCCCCCAGATCAAGGTGCTGATTCCACAAGATGCTGAGCTTGTCTTTAAATAGAAGAATGCACAAAATTCCTTGAGAAGGCAAGGACATATGGGAATATTAGCTCTTTGCTACGACATGTTCAAAGGGAGAGAGCAGAGCTCTGAGTAATACTGATAAAGCAGGAATGGTTAGGCAGAGCTGTCTGGGTGCTCCATGTTGATTAGTGTTGCAATGGAACTTGGATCCAGTATAAGGACAAGCCACACAGTCCCAAACCTACTAAATTAAAGAAGCATGATGCCAGTATTTTCGTGATAGTTGCATGTTTGCATTGGCATCCAAAAGAAACAAGAATTAATTTTCATCTTTTACTGCATTAGTGAGAAACTTCCATACAGAATTTTCTCCCAGCTCTCCTTGTGATTCTGTGATTACCTATTGATAATAATCTTGTGTCTGGTCATAGCAGTACTGACCACAGATTTTCATATCAGGCTTCATACTTCAACTTTTAAATGAAAGACTTATGTTTAACACTTTTTGGCTACCAACAAAGAAAAAA
>VWZN01021492.1:4436-82174 GCA_013396955.1 Regulus satrapa
CCACAATGAGCTGACTTAGAGCACCAGGCAAAGCCCAACGGCCTCCTACACCCGACTGCAGGACTCCAGCAGGGGGGTTGGCAATTTCCCAACATAAATCTTCCTCTGCTCTCTCCCCCATCCATATTAATGCCCTCTTTCATCAGAACCTTTGGAAAGCCCAAACCTTGCACACACCAGGCAATGTGGCAATTCAGGAACTTTCTGCGGCCCCTGCACTACTCCATAAAACAATTCCAAGACCAGCAATAGGATCCTACCAAAGCTTTCTATATTCGCTTGTGCTGGCAATCTAGAACAACCTAGAACAGAAAGACTCCTCCTTCCCTTTTTGCAGATTATTTCTGCCACTGTGGACAACAACAGAATGCTTCTGGACATTGATAACAGCAAGATGACTGCCGATGACTTCCGAATGAAGTGAGTACCTCCCTGTGATCCTTGCATGTCTGTCAAATCCCTCTCATCATCTAAAAAGACAAGGGAGGACTGGCTTGGGTGGTACTCCTGAGTCATCCTGTTTTGCTGGAATACTGATCTTAGAAGGATGGGTGCTATTGCCTGTCAGCACCTCATTTCCCCTTTTCCCTGTCTGTGTGTGATACAGGTATGAGAATGAGCTGGTCATCCGTCAGACCGTGGAGGCTGACATCAATGGCCTGAGAAATCTCATGGATGACCTGACTCTGGTTAGATCTTCACTGGAATCCGAGCTGGAGTCCTTGAAGGATGAGCTGATTGCTCTGAAGAGAAACCACGAGGAGGTACAATCCAGTGACAGAGAGCACAGTCGAAGACATAATCCGTAGATTCTTCTCAGTTCCCACCATCCCCTGTCAAGTCAATTCCACCTCATGCCCTGGGACCGATGTTCCTTTGTACCTCGGTTCTGCTCTGCCCCAGCACAGCAAATGACCTGTGTGTGCTCTCGTGTCTCTCTCTTGACTCCCTGCAGGAAATGAGGCAGCTCCAGTCCCAGACTGGTGGCGATGTG
Source organism: Regulus satrapa (assembly GCA_013396955.1). Classification (NCBI taxonomy): domain Eukaryota; kingdom Metazoa; phylum Chordata; class Aves; order Passeriformes; family Regulidae; genus Regulus; species Regulus satrapa. Next base: position 5,431 of record VWZN01021492.1, read on the forward strand.
AGCGTGGAGGTCAACGCTGCCCCTGGAGAGGACTTGACAAAGATCCTGAATGACCTGAGAGATGAATACGAGCAGATCATTGCGAAGAACCGCAAGGAAGTGGAGCAGTGGTACGAGGTCAAGGTAAGCAGCAATGCCCAGAGTGGAGTCTCCTCTGGTGGGCCAGCCCAGACACCCCGGCACCGGCACTGGCTGGAAGGGAGAGGCTCCCTGGAGTCGGGAGCTCTCACTCAGCACATCTGCTCCCCGAGGAGCTCTTGTGGCTCAGGAAGTGTCTCTGCGTTTGACTCCACAGATCCAAGAAGTCAACCAGCAGGTCACTTCCAGCAGCCAGGACATCCAGACGAGCAGCCACCAGCTCAGCGAGCTGCGGCGCGAGATGCAGAACCTGGAGATCGAGCTGCAGGCGCAGCTCAGCACGGTGCGGGGCAGGCTCTGCGGGCCCTTCCCTCCTTGGCACGGAGCCGCAGGACTCTGCCCCTCAACTCCTCTGCTTGCCCTTCCAGAAAGGCTCTCTGGAAAACTCCCTGGCAGAAACCGATTCTCGCTACAGCCGCATGCTGCAACAAATCCAGGGGCAGGTGAACTGCGTGGAGGAGGAGCTGGGCAGCATCCGCTGTGAGATGGAGGCTCAGAGCCAGGAGTACAAGATGCTCCTGGGTATAAAAACCCGCCTGGAGCAGGAGATCCAGCAGTACCGGGCACTGCTGCAGGAGGGGCAGCAGGATCTTGTGTACGTATTTCATATTATTGCAAGAGAGTAAAAAGAAGTCGTCATCTACTTATTTACCAATAAAGACATTTTGTCTCTGAAGCTACATCAACATATCTTTCAACTGAATATTCAATGTTAGTGGGTTTCGATGAATTATCTCTTTTTTTTTTTTTTAACAGTGCCTCCCAAGGAGCTTTCCAAGGAGGTGGAAAATCCTCCCAATCATATTCTGCTTCCTACTCTCATTCCCAGTGTGGGGAGATGTCAGGTAAGTCAACACTTTGTGAGCATGTTCTTATTTAGTGTGTTACATCTGCCCCGGTGGCTGCAACATATTTGTTGAGAAAGAAGTTTTGTAGTTTGGGTTGGGAAAGATTCCAAGGTCCATTAGTCTGGGAGTGAGAAACCTCATTATTCTGTTGCAGCAGAGTCAGGGGTTAAAATACAGCAAGTGTTGCTCTTCCCTCTGCCAATATATAAAATAGAGTTTATAAAATTTATGGGATGGGAAATACTTTTTGCTTACAGGAATAATAAAAAATACAGTTCTGAGAAAGCGTGCAGGGCACTGCTGGGCATGGAGCCTCTGCAGCTCTGCTGCTGACACTGTCAGGTGTAAGAATTCCACTCAGCAGGAGTGCTCGGACTTCCCTCAAGGCAGTGATTTGCTGTGCTCACACAGGGACGTCGCGAGTGTGCTAGAGCAGCAGGAGAGAGCCTGGCACCGTCCAGCTGAGATGCGCCCACCCCAGAGTTTCTGCAGCACGGCCGAGGCAGCGAGAAGGGTTTGGAAGAGAGCCTGGTCCCCTGCCCCAGCACCCCTTCCTCCACCCTGCAATGCTTGGCTTACTCAGCTTGTCTTTTCAAGCCATTCTTCGTTCAAGGGCTCACGCTCTGCTGGTAACTGTGCTCCAATAAACCTTTACGTCTGCAATGCAAATCACAACATGTCTGAGAAAATAAATTTCACCAGCCTGGTGCGGGTGCTAATCCAGATCATCCACCAAACACGGTTGTACGGGGTACACAGTCTCGGGACAGCCCCGTTTTGCACAAGGAAAATGGGCACAGTGCTGGGATAGAAGCACTGAGCGCAAGGAAATGTCAGGAGATGTGACCATGGCTGTGTGAGGTGACACAACAGCCACGCTCTGCCATGGGGAACTGCCTGGTGAGGCTGGCACAAGTGTCTCTCCACAGGCAAGAGGGATAAGGTTGAAAATAGAAATTTTGTCAGTTCTTGACACAATTTGTCTCCATCGTGAGACATTAAAAACTATTTACGGTTTTGGTTTTTAATGGTCACTAAGGGACTGATTTCTGGCCCCTTGCCTTGCCACTTGTACTAAAGAGAATTAATTATGTGAGTGAAAGAGAAAGGAAATACAAATTATGGGTAATTATCAGGACGTTAACTGTTAATTTACTAAACTGTGCCCAACGGTGCTATTGTGAGTTATCTGAGTCCATTAATCTCATCACAGCTGGAGTACTGTGGGAAGGAAAGCGTGACTCAGGAGAGGTTGTTCCAGTATGAAGGGGCTTCCTCCCAAGTATTTCTACACCTTTTGTTGCACAGAGAATGACATATTGCTGACTTCTGTGAGGAAAGACAGACAGCAAGACAATGGATCTGCTTCCTTCAGTGTCATGCACCAAAACCATTCCAATGTTTCATGACAGAAAATTTCAATTTAAATACTGACACCACACCAAGAGCCCGATTTCTGTTAGTATATGCAGCTGGCTGATACTCTCTGCCTTAAAAGAAATGAGACACGCTCCTTTCACTGAAGGCACTTCCTATATTTTACTGCTTAAGAACATAAAATATGCAACAAAATTAGAGATGAGAGAGCAATACTAAATTAGGGCGGCTCCCTAAGATGTATTTTGCTTTCCGAAGATCACAGTGAAGCCCCTTTTCAGTCTCTGACTCTTGTGCACCAGACACATGGAATCAGCCACGTATCACTTACAGGTGCCTGTTCATCCCTTCCCCATTGATTAAACGTGGTTTCTAGTGTTTCCCACTTCATTTCACACTGAAGGATTGATCTGTTAGGGTAACGAAATTAAACACGTTCTCATCACAACCAGCTTACAAGGGTTTGATTTTGTTTAGGTCTTCTCTCAGTAATCACATGCCCTGGCTCTGCCAGCACAGCACTCTGACTGCAACCTGCCGTCAGTGTCCACAAAGAACACACTCGCTACTCCTGCTGAAAAACTGACTTTTATCAGTCCAGCATCAGGAATTTGTGTGAATGAAAGCCTGTCTACAATGAATCAAAAGCACATTTCAGGTTTCAACAGTATAGAAAGTGACATAAAGCAAATGCAAACGTGACTTTTATCTCCAGAGACTGCCAGAACTCGCTCAGATCTTCCTGTAGCCAAAGCAGCTGAAAGAGACATCTCTTTTGAGGCCAGATTATGGAACCTTAAACTACAGTTAATGTATATAAACTAAAGAACTGAAAGGTTATTTTTCTTCCTTCTAATGTTCCAGAAGCACAGAGAAGCATCAGAGTGATCAAAAATACAGTCCACACCCAGAGAACTCCTGGGAACTCCAGAGCTGCAGTGTCTGTCCCCATTTCTGAGCCAATTTGGGAATGTGAGATCTTGGTGCAGTGGGTGGCACTGGGGACAGTGCTCAGGAGTCCCTTCAGCAGGATCACTTCACGGTGCAGTCCTGCTGCTGACAGCACAGTGCCCTCCACACGTTCCTGCTGATCCACAGGGCACTGCCCCCAATCAGGATGCCCCCAATCAGGTGTCCAAGGGCACAGCAGGACCCACAGTCTCTGTCTAAGGCTGCCAGGTGCTCCAGAAACCTTCTGCTCTTTCTGTGATCGGGTATCCTGACAGCACTGCTTGCTCCTGGTGCTCACTTCACTCATCACATCATGTTCTTAGAAAAAACATACACTTGCTTAGTGCTCTGAAAGGTGTACAGGATAGGAAAAATAGGCTTTGGCAGGGGGGAATTTAGAGTTCAATTAGTTGCCATCATCAATAAAAGGAGCACATGGAAGCAGGTAGAGAGAAAGAGAACAGGAAAGAATCCCTCTCCTGCAGAAGCTTAATTTCCCTTGGGAAGTATCTCTACATTTGTCCTTTTTCAGTGGTAGGGCGGACTATGAGTAATGATTTAGATCAACTGCAGAATTAAAATAGCTCACATTTAATAAGGTTTTCTGTAGGTCTGTGCATATGCAAGTTGATAAGCCGACGCCATGGGGTGACATAAGGGAAAGATGAGCCCAGAATGGGCGGTTGTGGAAATCCTACAGCTCAGAATGGGCTGAACGAATGCCCAGGTCTGGGCGATGCTGCAGGACAATGGATGACGGATGAGGAATGCACAAATGGAGTTCCTGACGAAATTCTTGGGAGTAGCACTCTTCTTACCAAGACCACATTTGACTCATTTACTGCAGAACAATTAATTACCATAATTGTATCTAGGATTGTCCTCTCCCTCTCGTGTGACTGAGGACATACATCCAGCAATGGCATCACAGCCTCTGTGGAAACCACAGGCTGCTTTTGGTTCTTCTGCCGATTTGGAGTCTGTGCCTCAGCACCCAGTGAGTAAAATACACACCAGTGAGTATCCCTGTGAAAGGATCCACAGCACTCCTGCTTCAAACAAACTCCTGGCTTGCAGAGCTCCATGGGGTGCCAGGGGAAGATGAGATTTCAAAGCTCCACTGAAGGGCTGAGGAGCCTCAGCATCGCCTACAGCAGAACATGTCTGACCTCCTCTGTCATCGCAAGGACTGGGAAAGGCAGCGGCTCTGAACAGCCTCGGCTGAAGCGAAGCAGCAGGTCCAAATCACTCCCAACAGGCCAAGAGCCACGGACACAGGACAGTGGCCAGAAATGCACACGGAGACACGGAAATACCCCCCAGTGACATGACAGAAAGTCCAGAGATTAAATCCTTCGGATGCTGCTATGGCAGTAAGGATGGTTAGATCACCTATTCTCAAAAAGGAGAGAGAGAAAAGGCACCTGGTGATAGTATGAAATTACAGCATTGGGATATGTCAGAAATTCTTGGGCTGGGTGTTGTGATGCAACAATGCTGAGAAGGAGATATAAAATTAACACCTCTGGCACTAAAGCCAATCAGAAATAAACATCTCATAAGGAGAGAATAAAAGTGCATTTCAACAATCTAATGAGGAAAATATGACTAAGGAATCACGCCCTGTGAGAAAATAATTTTTATTTTTTAATAATGATGACTCAGTCTCAATAACATATGCAAAGCACCTGGTTCTGACGTGCGGATAATTAGAGAGCTACCAATAAAACAACAATCATAATTATGCAGATCAAAGGATTACATTATCTGCGATATGGGGGTGGTGGTGTGTCAGGAAAGAGGGTGAATGGTTTTCTGTGATTCTTCAGTCAGCCATAACACACATTAGGAACTTTTATGGATCTCATAATCATTGTGGCTAAGAAAATAAAAATCTTGCTTGAGCCACAACTGCAGGGTGTGTGTAAGTAACAGCATAAATGGAGCAACCAACGAATGGGTAAATTACTATTAAATATTATTATTTTAACTTCCAAGTAGAGATGGAATCCCATCAAAGTTCAACCCTCGCATAATGATGCCACTTGTTTTTCAGGCTTAAAATTCACGTTTTCCAGAAGTTATTTGAAGGCAAAATTTCCTTTCCAAACAAGGATTTATCACAATCTGCCCCCTTAGAGAAATGGAGCAGTTGGTCAGCACCAAGGGACAGAAGACGGAAGGCGAGGGGGATCTAGAGGGTCATCACAGCTACCTCTGTTACACAGGGATAAAATCCCCAGCATCAATTGACTGAGATCAGACTTGAAACGCTCTTCCATCCACAGTCCTACAATGGAAACTCCTCAAGACCCTTCTGCCTCCCACAGTTAAAAATTTCCCCTTACTTTCCAGCCCAAACACACTCAAATCCACTCTGGGCCCCTTCCTACATGGACAACAGGACTGTTCTGTATTTCAAACAGCCCTGGGACCTCCTTCCTCAAGAGCCAGCTGATAACAACCTCAGCCTCCATCTGGCCAAGCCAAATCATTTCTTTCCTCTCCCAGGATAAAGCCAACCCAGCCATACAGACTTCAGGTACATATCTCAGTTTAGGATAACCTCCGAGTGATTGGAAATTTGCACAAAAATGTTTTAAAACTCACAATTTTGAAATGGCATCACTGCCCGCTCATGAGTCAGGAGGATTTCCTGGAACTGATATCACCAGAGTTTGGTGAGAACAGAAATAACATTGCTGCTGCTAAGCTCATTCTACTGTGATTTACCACTAAGTACTCTGAGAGACAATGCCCACACTGAGCTTTCCTTTCTAGGCAAAAGAAATTCTAAAGCAAAGCTCTAGATTCTGACCTAAAACCTCAATTCTTGGAGATTCTGTTTCCAGAAGTGGAAGTTCCGCAGGCTAATCTGAACGAGCCTCGTGCAAAGGGTGCCTGAGTTCATACTTCTCCAAATCTGAAATTCAAGCAGAGCGATTAGAGAGTGCTTTCACCACCTGCTTTCAGGACAAAGAAAATTACCCCAAAGAACAAAGAACAACTATTAAAATGAGTCTCACTCACTAAGTAGCCAGCAACAAACTATCTCCAACAAAATCTAACTCACAGCCACCCACCCAAAATTGCAGCGCAGGCTTGGTGTGAATCAGCATGCAAACACAGTACCTGGGGGGAGGGCTGTCCCAAGCCCCAAGAGAAATTCCCCTTAGCACATCACTTTCGGCATGAGCGCTATGGCTGGCAAAGGCCATGGGAAGCTGGACTGGCTGGCAGGTGACACCCACCCAGGCAGGTATAAAGAGGCAGCAGCAAGGACGGCTGCTGCACTTGGATTTCCTGCATCTCGCCGAGCAGAGCTTCCTTCGCATCTGGGCTTGCACATCCCATCCCTTGGCCATGAGCTGCAGCATCAAGAGAACCTCCAGCACCTCGTACAGGAGCGGCGGGGCAGCTGGAGGCGCCTGCGGCGGCAGCAGCGGCCGCAGCTCCTCCGTGTCGTGCCGGCGCTACGCCTCCTCCGTCATCGGCGGGGGCAGCTACGGCGGGGCGGCCTGCGGGGGCTACAGGCCCGGCCTGAGCATGGGCGGCCTCGCCGGGGGCTTTGGCGGGGGCTTTGCGGGCAGCTGCGGCCCCGGGGGGGACCTGCTGCTGGGCGGCAATGAGAAGGTCACCATGCAGAACCTCAACGACCGCCTGGCCGCTTACCTGGACAAGGTGCGAAGGCTGGAGGAGGAGAACGCTCAGCTCGAGCACCACATCCGCGAGTGGTACAGGAAACAAGCTCCCAACGTGTCCAAGGACTACAGCTCCTACTACCAGGCCATTGAACAACTCCAGAGCCAGGTACGACCATCCCGGCACACGTGCCTCCACCTCCACACGCTCTTCTCTCCTCTAAGGCCTTCCTCCTTCTCTTTGCTCCTTCCTCCTCCTCCTCCTGCTGCCTCCCTCTGTCCCCAGCACCGGACTCCACCGCGTGCGGGACGGCCCTGCTGGTACCGCGGGCACAAAGCTGCTGAGCTGCACCTCCCGGGCCTGGGGAGCAGAGGCTCAGAGCAGCCGCAGGCAGCAGCAGCTGCAGCAGCCGCAGACACGCTGGCTCACGCAATGCACATCCCACGGGCTGCGGCTGCCTCCGCACCGCCCACGGGGGCTTTGCCTCCCTCTGCTCCCACCAGATCCGCTGCACGGAGCGCAGAGCACCCGGGTGGCAGGATCTGAGCTCCCTCTGTCCCTGCACGCTCCCACAGACACCAGGTGCAAGGCCTGAGGTCTTCCCGTGCAATCAGCTCTATCCACAATGAGCTGACTTAGAGCACCAGGCAAAGCCCAACGGCCTCCTACACCCGACTGCAGGACTCCAGCAGGGGGGTTGGCAATTTCCCAACATAAATCTTCCTCTGCTCTTTCCCCCATCAATATCAATGCCCTCTTTCATCAGAACCTTTGGAAAGCCCAAACCTTGCACACACCAGGCAATGTGGCAATTCAGGAACTTTCTGCGGCCCCTGCACTACTCCATAAAACAATTCCAAGACCAGCAATAGGATCCTACCAAAGCTTTCTATATTCGCTTGTGCTGGCAATCTAGAACAACCTAGAACAGAAAGACTCCTCCTTCCCTTTTTGCAGATTATTTCTGCCACTGTGGACAACAACAGAATGCTTCTGGACATTGATAACAGCAAGATGACTGCCGATGACTTCCGAATGAAGTGAGTACCTCCCTGTGACGCTCGCCTCTCGTGTCCCAAATTTTATGAGACTCATGAACGCTGGTGGATGAAGCCCTGTGTAAAGTGATATGATCAAGCCTACACGTAGTAATGAAATGAATGTGTAACACTTTGCTTTGCTTTGGAACAGGTATGAGAATGAGCTGGTCATCCGTCAGACCGTGGAGGCTGACATCAATGGCCTGAGAAACATGCTGGATGGTCTCACTTCCACCCGGTCTTCACTGGAATCCGAGCTGGAGTCCTTGAAGGATGAGCTGATTGCTCTGAAGAGAAACCACGAGGAGGTACAATGCAGTGACAGAGAGCACAGTCGAAGACATAATCCGTAGATTCTTCTCAGTTCCCACCATCCCCTGTCAATTCAATTCCACCTCATGCCCTGGGACCGATGTTCCTTTGTACCTCGGTTCTGCTCTGCCCCAGCACAGCAAATGACCTGTGTGTGCTCTCGTGTCTCTCTCTTGACTCCCTGCAGGAAATGAGGCAGCTCCAGTCCCAGACTGGTGGCGATGTGAGCGTGGAGGTCAACGCTGCCCCTGGAGAGGACTTGACAAAGATCCTGAATGACCTGAGAGATGAATACGAGCAGATCATTGCGAAGAACCGCAAGGAAGTGGAGCAGTGGTACGAGGTCAAGGTAAGCAGCAATGCCCAGAGTGGAGTCTCCTCTGGTGGGCCAGCCCAGACACCCCGGCACCGGCACTGGCTGGAAGGGAGAGGCTCCCTGGAGTCGGGAGCTCTCACTCAGCACATCTGCTCCCCGAGGAGCTCTTGTGGCTCAGGAAGTGTCTCTGCGTTTGACTCCACAGATCCAAGAAGTCAACCAGCAGGTCACTTCCAGCAGCCAGGACATCCAGACAAGCAGCCACCAGCTCAGCGAGCTGCGGCGCGAGATGCAGAACCTGGAGATCGAGCTGCAGGCGCAGCTCAGCACGGTGCGGGGCAGGCTCTGCGGGCCCTTCCCTCCTTGGCACGGAGCCGCAGGACTCTGCCCCTCAACTCCTCTGCTTGCCCTTCCAGAAAGGCTCTCTGGAAAACTCCCTGGCAGAAACCGATTCTCGCTACAGCCGCATGCTGCAACAAATCCAGGGGCAGGTGAACTGCGTGGAGGAGGAGCTGGGCAGCATCCGCTGTGAGATGGAGGCTCAGAGCCAGGAGTACAAGATGCTCCTGGGCATCAAGATGCGCCTGGAGCAGGAGATCCAGCAGTACCGGGCACTGCTGCAGGAGGGGCAGCAGGATCTTGTGTATGTTTTCACTTTGCAAATAAGGGCACAAATTTTATCACATGTTTTTATCTCTTGGCACTCACGGAAGACAGAGCAGAATATTTTACTTGCCTCTAGCTGAAATATAAATTTAGCAACTTTTTTTACCAGCATCTGCATTGAAATGTGCCTATCAAAAACTTCATAAGCACATCAAACACCGAGGGAAACACAGTGCAGATTGGTACTGACAGGTTTTAAGTTAATCAGTTCCTCTTGACCTGTTTGTGAATTCCATTAGAGGAATCGCTGTGCCAAACCAAACTGTAATGAAGTTCCCTCTGTCAGCAGACAAACAAGCACAGCTGGACTGTGAGAGGGCAAGAATTATACTGCAACAGTCTCTTGCTGTCTCTGCTTTTCCAATTTTCTAGAAAAATACTGCTGAAGAGAATGAAATAAAATATATATATAAAAATATATTTGCAAGATCCAGGAGAAGCTGAGGTTTTACATGCACTGCATGTCATGTCAGTATGTATTTATTGTTCCCTTCACTAAAACTCCTTTCCTTTTACAGATCATCTCAAGGAGCTCTCCAAGGAGGAGGTATGTCCTCTGACTCTTACTCTTCTAGTTCCTACTGTCATAGTCAATCTAGTGAAAAGGCGGGTAAAAAAACATCTTCTAAAGAGCATCCAAACTTATGGCTTTCACATTTCGTGTTTCATCCCTTTTCTGTCAATACCAACCTTGTGTTCTGGCTTCCACCTATGCAATTGCAGCAGGGATTAAACCATTCACAATGAAACTCCTCATTTCAAAGTGGTTTGGCTCCAATCCCAAAGACAGGTTAAGCTCTTTTCCCAAGATTTTGCTAGCAAATAGGCATTTAAATAGTGGATGAGTCTGAAATGTCGGTGCTGCAATGAGACTCTTGGTTTCCCTATCAGAGCAAGGGTTGTTTCTGTCTTCCCACAGGGCAGTCCCGGGTGTGTTAAGATCCCTCCGAGGCGTTCCCTGATGCCGTCAGTGCCGCGGGAGCAGCGTGGTAACGCACAGCCCCCACGCACTGTGACCTACCCCTCGCACACATTGCTCTCCAAACGCTGTTCTGGAGATCAAAATCAATCTTTGCTCGCCTTTTCCTAAAACTATCTACTCCCTTTTCATACTGTCCATCACTGCAAGAGCTGGGCCTACTCACAGGTCTCTGCAGTGCACTCGGTTCTCTACTGAACAACAATCCCTCAAATAAAGCTTTACCTTTCTGCAATGCAAAGAAAACTCTGTGTCTGGCAGTTTATTTGGTATATTAATATGCTATTTACATTTAGGTGTAACAAGTCAGGTGTACACAAAGAAATTAAAGTTGCATGAATTTTGTAATACGGCTCCAAAGAAATGTGTGACTCCTAAATCATACGATGACTGGATAAAATCCTGGAGATGAATAAACACATCCACATTAAACTCAAGGGTGACACCTACGGGGAAGAGAAAGGGGTGGAGGAACCCCTTTTTCATATCATATGTTGCAAGGGGTGGGCAAGTAGCTGATTAGCCAATTCAGCAGCTGAAGTGAAAAATCAGGATTAATTAACCCCAAAATTTCATGAAAATTTTGTCAAATCAAAATCACTCCCCCTAGAGTCACTGACCAAGAAACCAATCCTATCCAGGCAGCCCTTTCCCAGCTTCTGGGTGAGAGCTCTCATCTGCTCAATTAAAGCAAAGGGTTAGATAGGAAATGAGTGAGGAGTATGACAAATCTGCTAACCAAACATTCAATTGTTGGGATTATTCCCCTTCCCATGTTGGAAAATGCGAGTTCAGGTCTTTTATCGGAGATTTCCACATGGAGGAGTGTGTTCCCCTGTTCCATAGGGTCATTCCTAGCTCCATGCTGCCTGCATCTCTGGGTGGAAAATGACAAGATGCAGGCAAGGCTCGAGATTTGTTACTAAACCTGCCCCTCTTCGTCTACCACACTCACCTTATTTAGGCTCAACAGAGGAAGAAAACGGGTGAAATATCTCAGTCATTTCAAACTTAGAAATCTGCATTTCAGTGTTTGGTTTGCAGGGCTGAGGAAGCTGCTGAACAGGGTCAGCCACATAGCAGGGGAGTGACTCCACTGCCGCCCTGTCCCAGACCCTGGGTGGGTCTCAGAGGCTTCATTGTTCCCTAAACTCTTAAATCACCGACATTTCTTTTCCTGTCACGCACCTTTACACTTACACTTTGGTTAGCAAAGAGAGCCAGGACAGGTAGAACATCATCGTTTTGGATAAGGAGGTATTATTTTTAAATACATCCAACTGTTCCGTGTTACAAGCCAAGCTGAATTCTCAGCACAGCAGGAAAGGGATGAGTCAGAGAAACGATTTCCATGGGAAACAAAGGTTTGTAAAGTCAAAACAGATCTGCCTCTCCTTGGAGTCTCAACAAAACTCCGCTCCGTGCAAGTAACCGAGACTCTTCTGCCTCTTTACTCCTCTCTCTTATCAACCAGCGCTATCCCCAAACCCCTCAGCACTAGCCAGCTACAATGGCTTTTGGGATTCAATATCTTTAGGCACAGTTGCACAAGGAAGAGTGCCTGTAACCCCAGAAAGGAGCCCCTGGTGCTCTGGGCGGCCTGTTGGGAACATCCCCGAGCCTCCTGCTGCCCTTCTGCTCTGTTTCAGGTGGGGCACGTTTGCAGTGCCAGCAGGAGGGATGGTTGTGGTTGAGCTCACCCTGCTCCAGTGTCCCGCAGCTCCGTACCAGGGACAGGATTTACCTCTGGGTGACAGACTGTGTGTGTCCGTCCACTCGGCTCGGCTCACCGGCATCCTCTAATGGCAATTAAGGAAATAACAAGTAGGATTTGTGACACAAACTGCTTCAAACACTCTCGAAATTAAATTAAAGCCTCGGGCCTGGGACAAAGTTCGACTAAGGAAAGCGCAGATTAATTAATAGGACAATCGGCACGGTTTCGTTTTGATTGCGTGCCCTGGATTCGATGGCTGCGCTTAACAGCCGGGCCTGCAGGGAGCGCTCTGGGCCGCTCCGCACCCCGCGGCCCTGATCCCGGAGCTCGTGGCTCGATTCTGGAAGTTAATCCTCTCCAGATGGATAACACAACATTTTCAGGGGGTTTGATGAAGAAATGGCTGTATGGAGAGAAAGTCAAGACAAGAACCAGAATTCAGTGGGCTGGGTTCTGCGAGGGGCTTCGCTCTGGAGCAGCATTCGCGCATTCCTGCAGGATTCAGACCTGCAGCAGTGCTGCCCTTTGAAGGGCAGCTGTCAGGTGTGGGCGGGTAGAGCAGCCCACGGCTGCTCCTGTGCCTCTGTGCTCAGCCTGCCAGGCTCTGGCACTCCTGGCTACAAGGAAATGGAAGCACGGAGGTGACAAGGCAGATTTCCCTCTCGGCCCACCACCGACTCAAGGCATGAGAAAAGAAACTGACTCACTGCGCCTGTAACAAAGAGAGAGAGCAGAGGAAGCTGCTCCTGGGATATTTCTGACATTTACCAGCCCACTATAACCACAAAAAATAGCAGCAGCCAAGTTAAGTAAGTATGAGAATTCACACAGAAAAATCTGTAAGAAAAATCTCTGTAAGAATTTCTGTTAGGTTTCACATATGTAACACTTTGGAGCACTAATCCCAACAAAGCCCAGAATTTCAGTAAGTGTTTCCACACTGTGGCTGCCATATCCCTGAAGTGTTTGGAGGGGTTTGGATCAACCTGTTCCGGTGGAAGGTGTCCCTGCCTGTGGCAGAGGTGGGACTGGATGAGCTCCGAGGTCCCTTCCCACCCAAAGCATTCCATGATCCCACAATAAAGGACAAGTGACAGTGAACACGTAGTCAGGCTCACAGGAGCTGCTCTCAGAGGTATATAAAGAATGCCTAAAGAGAGGTTTCTGCACGCTGCAATTACTGCTAATAGCTCCACAATGAGTGGAGCCCACGCTCGGCGGCCCCGCCAAGCCTGGCTCCAGGGAACACCTTTCCCTGGCACACAGCTGTGCTCCAGCCTGGCAGCCCGCACGGGGCTGCCATCAAAGCAGCCACAGCCTCAGCAATCAGCGCTTTCTGACAACATTCCCAGTCCTAGTTCAGTCCTTTCCCACACCCTGATGTTAAAAATCACAGCCGTACCCAAAAGTTCACAGCACTCACACGCACGCGAAGATTTTAACAAATCCCAACAGCTCCTTTCTGTAGAAAATGCTGTTAGAAATCGTGTCACAAGATTTTATCAGTTTTTAAAGCTGAATCCATTAGGACAGCACGAAAAGGCACTCAGAACAGAAAGCGCTTCAGTCGCTTGCATTGCTGGCAGTGGGCTGCCCAAAACACAGCTGGCACAAACCTCAGTTTTTAATAAAAGGAAGATTTAAAGCTGGATACGGGTGTCAGAGTCTGGTGGAGAACTGAGCTCTTAGCTAAGGTAACAGCCAGGCCCGCCCGGGAAGGGACTTGCCTGGTACACACAAACACGGCTAACACAGTCCTTAATGAAAGTGACACAAAGTAATGAGAAATCCCCTTCTGCTCCCTGAAAGTTGTGTGACAGCGCAGCCACGACCTGGGTCCGAGGGGGTTTCCGTGGGCTGAGAGTTGCCATGAGAACCAAGTGCTACAAACGCCTCCCTGGCAGCAGCTCCGCAAACCAGAGCTGCAGGGCTTGCCCTCTTGGAGTTTCTCACCGAGCCCAGCCACGGATCTTCAGGCTCTGAGAATTCCTGTCAAGGAAAACTGAATATGAAACCACTGGTAGGATCAGGAAAGCCCAAAGGATCCACCAGGAGGGTACTAAGAGAGCTCTTTGTTTTCTAATTAGATCCAGAATTAATGTTTAAACTAATGTTTAAGGCTTGCACAGTCAAATCTCTGCCCTTAGTGGAAGTTGTGGCTTCCCCCATGATCAGAATATGTTCTTACAAAATGAGCAAGAGATATAATAATCTATAAACTTAGAAATACAAGTACATGCATGTAAATATATGAGCACATAGATATAAAGCTAGATAAATATAGATAGATATAGATATAGATATAGATATAGATATAGATATAGATATAGATATAGATATAGATATAGATATAGATATAGATATAGATATAGATATAGATATAGATATAGATATAGATATAGATATAGGTATAGATAGATATAGATAGATATAAATAATAGACACATAAATGTTTTACAGATACAAATATATAAAGAATATATAAAGAAAATAAAAACAATAAAGCAGTTCAGCTCTATGCTACGAGCCCCGTCTACTCTGTGTCCCTCCCAGATCTAGGATTTATTTTTGAGCAGGAATTTTCCATGTGCTGTATGGGAAGATCCCTGTGGGTAGCCCTGGGCCTCCTCCCTCAGTAGAATCGTGGCAAGTGTCCAAGAGCCACCCCTGGGCCGGGGCCAGCCCCAGTCCCCTGGGCTTTGGCAGAGGTCCCTGCACTGCTGCCTGCAGAAACCTGACTTTTGGAACACATCCTCCTGTCAGTTGGATGTTTGACTCTCAAATAATAGTTTCCAGCCCAATCATACCTTGCTGAGATTTACCAGGCAGATAACAGGTTAAAGGAAGTGTGAAAGTACATCCAGGGAGTTGATTTGCCCTCCCTAGGGCTTGGTGCCCCAACTGAGCCTCCCTTCCCACACCATCTTTAATCAGGCAATAAGAAAATCTGGTTTATTTTCCTGTCTCAGGTACTTTACTCCCCAGTTTGCTTTATCATTAGAGTTCTGGAATGATGGAGGAGTCAGGAGTTGAAAGTTAGTTATGTTTCTAGGGAAACAGGGACAAGAGTGAAGCATTTCCACACCACAGCCAGTTTAAAGGATTTGCAAAGTATTTACACTGCTCCCAGTTATGAAGTGCTTGAAGGATATTTTATGTATTTTCTTCATACCAATCAGTTCAAACCTTCTATAAATGGCGATCATTGAGAAATTGAATTCTGTGCTTCAATAGCACTGCAGCAGCTGGGGCAGGAATCACTCCAGTCCAGCTCAAATCATTGATTTCTGTCCTGCCATGAACAAACCAGAGCCCTGTGTCCTTCTCTCACAATTTCTGTTAACACAGAACCCTTACACAACCTTGTTTCTCACCCCTTTCAGTGCAGAAACTATTCCCTTCACCACAAGCCCTCTACTTTGCAAAAATAAAGTCATTTTGAGCAAATATTGCTCAAAAAAATGTTGCTCAGTGTTGCTCTGCTCTTCTCCAGCCACTCACAGCTGCGTGTGCATGTGCTGGGACCTGCCTCTTCAGCACAGCAACATTCTTGTCTCACAATCTGTTGGCACATTCAGGGAATATATGGCAATGCCAGGTTTGTGAGGATTAAAAAAAAAAAAAAAAAAGATTTATGATGGGCTGCAAGAGCCAGACAGCTGAGAATGGTGTCTTGGGCAAACCACAACTGCAGTTACCTTGCTAGCCAGCTGCAGATCAGAGCTTGTTGTCACTGGTTCTTCCCGCAAGGAAGTTCAAAAGAAAAAATAGAAAATGTTGTGCTTAAATTAAAAAGCTGTAAATATTTCAGGCCTCTGATCTTTAAAGGGGGAGAAAAGCATCCCGAGCTGTGATCTTGAGAGGGCCTGTGACCTGATCGGATGGGAGGGTGGATAAAGTTCATATGAGCAAGAGAAGAGATGGAGATTAAAAATGTGCACCTGAAAAAGCAGCACATTTTCATTGATGGAAGCAAAGGCAGAAAGGAAGAATTACCACAAGGGACAAACAGTTAAAAATTGAAAAGGTAAATCCAGAATAATAAATTGGCTTTGCTCATTCATCCATAGATGCATCCATGGAACTGCAGGCACCAGCAAAGTTGATTAAAATGTTCAGCAAGCTCATTAAAGTGTAATTGCATTAGCTTTCCCTGGAAGCAAATTCAGCAGGATGTGAAAAGAGAGAAGGCTGTACCAGTGTCCTCAAGGGCAAGAAAAAAAGGCTTTACAGGACAATTAATAAAGCTACCCTGAAACAATGTGAATGATTTTAT
Source organism: Regulus satrapa (assembly GCA_013396955.1). NCBI lineage: Eukaryota > Metazoa > Chordata > Aves > Passeriformes > Regulidae > Regulus > Regulus satrapa. The sequence continues at coordinate 21,693 of VWZN01021492.1, forward strand.
AAAGCAGCAGTACTGGCAAGGTGGAGAAGATAAAGGTAAAGCAGAACCAGGTCTCAGCCAGGAGCTGGGGCGTGACTGGATGACTTTGCTTGAAAAAATGTGTCTCCCTTCCCCTCTGATAAGGTGCAGATAAGGGAAATTCCCTGTGCTGACCATTCCTTATTGGGGAAAAGCTGACCCTACCATAAAGTGGGTTTATAGTGCTGGGAGAAAAAGAGACCTAAACTGAATGCTAACAGCACCTTCTTCAAATTGCCATACTGAAGGCTTTTCCAAGCATTTCAGTACGTAGCTTAAGGGAGTCCCTACAAAGAAACACATGCAACTATTAAGGGAAAACAACTGGAGAGTTAAAATATTCAAAATAAAGTTTTAGCAAAAATGCTGCATGAGGGATTGATTTAGTACCAGAGGCTTATGCTGTATTTCGTGTCATAAATCAGATTTTGACTGTGTGTCCCAAGCCTTTCTTCTCCTGACACTTCCAAACTGCCACTAATAATTGCAGTTCATTTTCTGGGAGTTCTTCTTCATTCTTCCCTGTAAGTTCACTTTAACCCAACCTGCCTGCAGTACCTGATCAATATTCTGATATTGCAATATATGGTGATTGCTGCTTTTACTCACAATATTGCACAGGGCATCCAGAAGCCTTCCAGATCCCAATTTTCACGAGCTGGATCATAAAATATTACGCAGCATCACAGATGCACTTTTTACTTTGCAAAACCCAAAGATGCACTGCGTTGAGGTCCTGATGTGGGAGTCAGGGAATGCTGAAGATGTACCTGCAGAGACAGATGTTGATCTCTCTCTGTACCAGGAGACAGATCCCAAAAAGAACATGCCGGTATTTCTTCTCCTTTCAGCTTCTTGCTTTACTGTTCAGTGAAGAAAAGCACACGCACTGATGCTCTTTATGCTCTAACTATGGACTTTAATATTTAACAACAAAATAACTGTTCTCCAGTTGCTTTCTCTCAGCACCTCCTGCCCCTGAACATTTCAGTGTTCACAGCCCTTGGAGCAGCTACTGGCTGGGCAGGTTTGTCCCAGCCAGGGCTGAACAGGACATGCAGGTCCCCAGAAGGAACTGGCAGCAGGAGCGTCCCTGGGCCTGGGGGGAAAGGCTGCACAGTGCTCAGTGCAGGATGGAGAGCTGGCGAGGCAGAAATCTGTGCAGAGAGGAAAGAGCTCGGCTGCGTGTCCCCGAAGTGTGGCACATATCCTGTGTGTATCCAGTGATGTGTTCCGCCCTGAGTCACTCAGCATTCCTCCTTCTCAAACAGCCTCCTCGTTACCTGGTGATACAGGTGCCTTGGCCAGCCTCCCGTTTGCTGTTTGCTCTTTCCCTCCCTGAATTTGCCCCACACTTTGACACCTCTGTACACGGGGAGTGCAGCTCATTGTGTAGCCTGAAAACACCTGAAGCATTTTGCCTGGGTATAGAAAGGCCTGGCTGCTCCCAAGAGCTGCAAGTGCTGCCAGGCCAGAACTTCCTCTTTCTCTAAAACACTTTTGAGGAGTTCCACAGAATTTGGAGGGAATGAGAAAGAAAGAAAATGGAAGGAAAGCTCTGAGTCTTCCCTTGTGTGTTAGGGATGCTCAGGGAGGAGCTCACAGTAACAAAAGCTTTTGAAAATTTGTCTTGGACAATAGAGGACCTGAAAATTTTAGAAATAACATTTTCATGACTCTCAAAGACCAGAAGACTAAGTGATTCTGTTTCCTCTCTTTGCTTTTCTCTTTCAGTAGCAATCAAAGGACTCAGTGTGTAATCAGACACTTGTTTCTGCTCACTCCCCAGGTACTCAGCGATGTCACTGCTTCTCTCTGCTACACTGCAGCCATGGCTGCTTCAGAGGGATTCTTGTGTCTGTAGAAAAGCAGACTCTCAGACACAGCACGTTCTCTGTTAACCCAAACGGAATGGAGAGTAAAGAGAAACAGTGAAAACTTCCTTTCTGAAAGAAGAACTTTTCTCCAGGGGAACGAGGGGAACAGGGGGGTGCGAACGTGAAGCTCCACACACACACTGTTCACCATTTGGGCTCCTTACAAGCTCTGTTATCGGCCTGAATCGCGCTGTTCAAACGAGGCTTTGTGTGACTCCGCTCTGGCCGCGGTTGGCCGCGGTGGGTGCGCTCCTGACCCCTTTGTTTCCGTGTAGGTAAACTCGCAGCAGGTTCAGACGCCTCCCCCAAATCCCACCTTTTGCTTCGAGCGGTCCGGGGGTGGGATGGCCTCTCGCGTGCGGCGGTGGCGGGGCAGGAAACAGCCGCTGACCAATAGGGGGAACGGCCGTGTTGGCAGGAGGCTTAGGGCTGATAAATTCCGCGGGTCTCAGATAACACATTCTGGAGACAACTCCCATTGTCAGCGGCATAAAAGCGGTGCGGTGGGGGAGCAGGGAACTCTCCTGCCTCGGGATCCAGAGCAGCTGAGGTGCAGCTTAGCTTGGGCTCTTGTTCTTCCCCGCCATGGCCAGTTACAGCTTCAGGCAAAGCAGCTCCTCCGTGGCTGGGGGGCCCGGCGTCTCCTCGCTCCGTTTCGGGGGCAGCTTCAGGGCCCCCAGCATCCACGGCGGATCGGGGGGCAGAGGGGTGTCCGTGTCCTCTGCCAGGTTCGTCTCCTCTGGCCTGGGGAGCGGCCTGGCCGGGGGCTACGGTGGGGGCAGCTTCGGCAGCAGCTTCAGCTATGGGGGCGGGCTGGGCGGCGATGGGCTCCTGGCGGGGAATGAAAAGGCCACCATGCAAAGCCTGAACGACCGCCTGGCCTCCTACCTGGACAAAGTGCGTGCGCTCGAAGAGGCCAACTCGGACCTCGAAACCAAAATCCGAAACTGGTACCAAAAACAGGGACCAAGCCCAGCTCGGGACTACAGTCCTTATTTCAAGACCATTGAGGACCTTCGAGACAAGGTAAGTGTTACTGTTTATCAAAAACCATCTGAGATTCCCCACTTACAAGGGAAGCATGACAACTCAAAAGTTCCTTAGGGAAGCCCTGGAAAGCATTGCAGGCCATGGGAAGGAGAGGGAGATGAGACGTAAATGCAGGGAATGGGTGGGGGGATAAAATCAATGTCGATATGGAATTATCTACTTTTTAAAATGCTAGCCAAGTGGGGGATGCCCAAGTACTGAAGTCTGGTAATGTTTGCTTTTAACAAAACCTATGTTTATACACACATATACACATGCTGGTCATGTACACACACACGAGCAGTTTATGTATGGCCATATACAGACTGATGTGTGATGAGAGCCAAGCAGTGCCAGCAACCTGCCTGTGTCTGCAGCCTCTCACCTGCCACAGAGCTGGAAAATCCTCAGAGGCTCAGACACACTGCTTCAACAATGGAAATAAAAATGGGCTTAGAGTAACTTCTTTTACACATTTCCCATCCTTAACCTTGGAATTAAGTGAACTGAAACATTTGGCGTAGGAAAAAAGGAAACAGCAGACATGAAGTAATCAATCCCATATATAAATGCAGGATTTGCCCCAAGAGCCCTTCGGTACCTGATAACAGATTGCTGAGTTGATACACACCCTGCATAACACAGGGAGTAGCTGATTAACTATGTAAATAAATGAAAGAAAACTTGAGGTTTAGTTTTCTGAGTTCAGCCTGGAGTTCATGACCGCTCCCACGCAGGTTGCTTCTCCTTGCTGCAACCCATCCACATTCACTGCTGATGTAAAATCTGAGCTCTGCTGATGGCAGAACTGGGAGCAGGATTTCCTCCCGTTAATATTATTTTCCCTCCTTTCTTTTGCTCTCCTTAGTTAGGGGTGGAAAACCATACAGCTGGTTTGTGGATGGCCTTTTGAGTTTTAGAAGTGGGAGGCATATTAGTCATTCTTTCCAGGTAAAACTGAACAGAGATTCCTTCTAAATAAAATTTCCTTTGGAGGCTTTCATGATGAAATAAAATAATCAATAAACACTGCCCTAGGTATTCTAGGAAATAAAAATGTGATCAAAGATGGTCTCTCAAAGTCCTCTCCCTCTCAGCCAGCACATAGTTTTGTCTCAATGTGGAACTTCAACCTAAAACCACTTCATACACCAGACACGAGGTTGTGTCCAAAACAGAATCCTGCCTGAAGTACGTGATAAATCTGTGTGATGTGTTTGCTGTAAATCATTGATCCTTCCCTACACGTCTATTTGCTGTAGTTACAGATGAAACAGACTCTTCACTCTTATCTGCACAGCAGGGAAGCTGATAACATTTGTTTAAGCCTCAGTAATGAGCTCTCATTGTTTGCAGATCCTTGATGCCACCATCGATAATGCCAGGATTGTGCTGCAGATTGACAATGCCAGGCTTGCTGCTGACGACTTCAAAACCAAGTGAGTAATTTCTGAGAAGGAAAAGATCCCATGAGCAGGTAAAAATCCTTGTTGAACCAAAGGGCAGTGAAACAGGAATGGAATTCCCCTAAAGCCCCTGTATGAATGTTGGTTTGACCTGTGCATGCAGTTCAACCTGTCATGTCTTTGCTAAGAGCACCATCTGTACCACTGAAAATTTTGCATAATGTGGAATATGTGGCAAAAGGTTTAATACTTGATAGCATTTGCTACACCGTAAATCCTACAAACCCAGATACATTCATAGTGTGTTTCTTGTGGGCTGGTTAATCAGTGAATGGGTTTGTTTTGCTTTTCTGAGGTTTGAGACTGAGCAAGGTCTGCGCCAGAGCGTGGAGGCCGACATCAACGGCCTGCGCCGGGTCCTGGATGAGCTGACCCTGTCCAGAGCCGACCTGGAGCTGCAGATTGAAGGGTTAAAGGAGGAACTGGCCTACCTAAAGAAAAACCATGAGGAGGTAAGCCCCGAGAAACACATCTGAAAGTGGCACTAGGAAAACAGCTTGTGGAGATGCCCAGGATTGCCCTGGGCTCTCCAGCAGTGAGGAAAAGATTTCTGTGCAGACTGGGATCCCTCCTGCCAGTATCTCAGGGGAGCCAGTCACCCTCAGCCCTTGAAGAAAGGACAGAAGGTTTGTAATGTTTTCAGTTTACAATTGTCCCCTCTTTTGTCTCCTCCTCCATTCCCCACAGGAGCTGAGTGCCCTGAGAGGGCAAGTAGCCGGTCAAGTCAGCGTTGAACTGGACTCTGCTCCAGGCATTGACCTGTCCAAGATCCTGGCAGATATGAGGGACCAGTATGAACACATGGCTGAGAAGAACAGGAAGGATGCTGAGGCCTGGTTCCACAGCAAGGTAAAACAGCTCCATATTGTACAAACCCTAACCAAAAACATCCACGATAAAACCAACTACTAAGACACACACACAGAAAAATGCTGTGACAGCCTTACATCCCCTCCATTTCTCACGTGGCGTTTTCCCTGTCTCAGACTGAAGAGCTGAACCGTGAGGTCGCTGTTAACACCGAACAACTGCAGAGCAGCAAGTCCGAGGTCACCGACCTGCGACGCACCCTGCAAGGGCTGGAGATCGAGCTGCAGTCCCAGCTCAGCATGGTACGTCCGAATTCGCACTGCTGCCAACCCCCTCACTGCAAAGGAGCTGAGGGATGCTGCCTGCACAGAGTCCTGCAGCAGCAGCAGCCACCTTTCCTGTCTGTGGTTTCCCCGACAGAAAGCGGCGCTGGAAGGCACCTTGGCCGACACGGAAGCGCGTTACGGGGCGCAGCTGGCGCAGATCCAGGGGCTGGTTGGCAGCATCGAGGCACAGCTGGCTGAGCTCCGAGCTGACATGGAGCGCCAGAACACCGAATACAAGATCCTCATGGATATCAAAACTCGGCTGGAGCAAGAGATCGCTACGTACCGGCAGCTGCTGGAAGGCCAGGAGTCCCAGTAAGAACCTTTGGCTTGACCTCCTCGATCTGTGTCATGGTGCTCATTTGCCACAGCACCTTGGGAAACACAATTAAACACTCCCAGGGTTTTACAGTTTTTAACCAACGATGCTTTCTGGACCGTGTGGAGGTAGAAATGTTACAGCTGCCATTTACATGAAGGGAGACCTCAAAGAGTTTCTTAACGGGAAGGGGAGCTGATAAAGCAGCACAGTAGATTAATTGCAGCTAACAGTTGAAGTGATCATCTGCATCACGGTCAGGAAAAGTGCAGTTAATAATGTTTTACAGAATATAAAAATTAATACCAAATTCCCATAAACTCCCTGTTACCAGGTAGAGAACTTTTACCCAACAGGAATCAGTGTGGAAGGAAATACTGGGAAGAGAAGTGAAGGCAGTCACTGAGTGACTCCCAGGTGGGAGCAGAGCTCAATCTCATCTCACAAGCCTCAAGGAGGGAAAAAATGAGGCAAAGGTTGAAAGGTTTTGATTTCCTATGTTGCTTCTTTTCCCAATGCAGTTAAATATATGTATTTCCTACAACAGCTCCCTGTCCTTTGCTGAGAAGGAGGTCAGGGAGAGGGGCATCTCTTCCCCAACTGCACACAGTGTGCCTGATTGATAGACAATTTGCTTTCATCCATGCTCATCTCATGCAGCATTTGATGTATTAATCCTCCTTTCAATTGTTCTCTTTGTTCCACAGGATGTTTGGCTCCCTTTCGGGAACTGCTGGTAAGAATCCCTTCTCTTTCGGGAGAAATTTTATTTTCTAAAATACACAGAACTGGTAGTTGTGTGTTTTCTATAGACTGGAGCCTCTATAATTTGTCACAGAAAAAGAATAAGTAATAAATGATGTCTGGTTAGAATGGAACAAATTTCATCAATTAACAGATGTCAGATATCAGAAAAACATCTCGGACTGTGCTGCAGTAAAGGCTAAGTAAAGCACAAAACACTTAATCATTTCCCCAGATGAAAGGAGTGGGAATTGAAGCTTGGCCAGCTCGGGGGAATTGCAGGAACATGCCAGTAAAACCTGCCTTGAGCTGTTAGAGGTCAGCTGTGTCATAAAAGGGATGAGTCAAACATCCAGGAGATGGAGAGGAAAAGTTCTGAGAGGAGGGAATGAGAGATGAGGCCCAAGGCAAGCTCAGCACCCATCCCGGAGTGGTCTGTGAGCTGGGTTTAAATAACTGCTGTTCTTTCTCTCCATGTTCCTGCAGACAAAAGAGACAAGCACTGAAGGTCCTTCAAAGGTCATCTGCAAACTGAGAAAAAGCAGACAACACATGTGGATTGAGACAGAGAAATCACTCTGAACTGCTGGAAGTGACTGTTAAAGCACAAAAGGATCTTGGCCACACAAAATTTAGGCAGATTCGTTCACTTAGTGATGATTAAGATGCAAATTGGGTCAGCTTTGCAATTATTTCTAGGTTTTGCATGTACTAAATTGCTGCATCTACTCTAAATAAAGACTTATATTCTTGCAATCTTTGCTTCTTTGGAGTTATTGTGATATTTCACTGGAGTCTGGCTTTATTCAGGCAGGAATTAGCCAGCCTCCCTGAGAGTGCTCAGTGTGGGGATCTTGGGCTCCGTCCTGGTTTTGGCTGGCTCCTCTTGCCAGAGGCAGCAGCGTCCCCAGCCCCTCGGTGGGGGACACAGGAGTGCCCTGGGTTTCTCACCATGGTGCTGGGCACACTGCAGAGCAGGGCACTGGCATGGGAAAGGGCTCTGGAGAGCAGCAGGAGCTGAGGGATGTTACATAGGGTAAGTTTCAAACTAAACTAAAATACTGGCTCTAGGTAATTCCTGCAGAAGCACACAGGGGTGAGCCACAGGTGGAGGATTCTTCACTTCCATTCCCTGTTCACACAGAGTTTACAAACCTGTAGCACTAATTTCAGGCCCCTTACCTCTCATGCCATTGCAGGGATATTATCCTAGCTGAAATGCCAAGTGGAATCACTTTTAGTTCCAACACCCAGAAATCACTGGGATAATTTCCTACCATCTCTCCCCAAACTGAGAGCCAAGGAAACTTTTCAGGGATTGTGCTAAAAACAAACCATGGCTCTAGCCCCACCAGCACCTTCCCAGCTCCTGCTGTTACCTCAGTTTGCTCCACAGCTGGGTGCAATGAAAACAGGGATTTGCTCAGACTGGAATATCCCAACACTGCTCTCCCCCAGAGTGGATCCGTTTGCAGTTGGTGTTTCAGGGAGACACCACAAAATCCTTCAGCACTTCTCTCCACGATGCCCTGTTCACAAGAGATGGAGGGAGTGTTGGCATGGCTCGGGGCAGCCCAAGGCTCTCCTCTCTCAGGTGGGGCAATCCTTCTCAGTGCAGAGGTGCTGGGTTTGGCTCAGCAGTGACTCAGGTCAACATCAGCTGTCACTCCTGACACAACAACCCCAGCCCGGCCTCTGGAACGAAGCGTGCTGGCACTGAGCAGCGGCTTCGCTTTGGCAGGGGGAAACTGTGACAGGAGAGAAAAACTGTCAAAAAAAGACAAAGAGAAAGGGACAAGATGGGGAGAACGGGGGGAAAGATGGGTGGAATCAAAGGGAGCAGTGGGCTGAGAGGCACACGGGCTGCAGGGGACCCCTCAGGAGTTTCTGTGGGGTTCACTTCTGGAAGAGGCAGCAGAAGGAGGAGAAGGAGATCTCGTGCATTCAGTACAGGCAGTTGCTGAGTGCAGACACATTAACTTTGGTGCTTTGTACCAAATACAACACCAAGACCTGGAAACCTCTCTACATGAAAGAACAAACAGCTCCAGGTTTGTTTTTTAATCTTAACAAATCCCATTCCCTGCGAGCAATTTCTTGTGACAAAACCAGTCAGGGTGGGAGCTCACTGTGGCAGATTTCTGGTATTGCTCAGCTGCAAATGTGCAAGTCTGACAAGAAATTCTCATGCTCCGAGAATGCAAGCTATAAAAATCCTGAATTCTTGTTTTTATAGCTTAGTTTTAATTTTACTTTATAATTTTATTTTATAATGTGATTGATTTTGTCCTGTAAGGCAATGAAAGATTTCTGGTGAAATGTTTGATACAAATCACTCTGACACTATAATTTTGGAGTCTGGTTCAGGGGAAAAAAAAAAGTGTTTTCTAAAGGTATGTCATGTCTCCTGTGAGTGATGGTTTTATCACTCACAGAGCGATCACTGAGATGACAAACAAGCTGCTGCTTGACTGGAACTTGCTGTCCTGAGAGGAGGGGCTGGAGTGTGTCAACTCCGTTAATCCCACAGCAGAGGTAACAAAAGAGTTTGTGCAGCACAGACATGTCAGGGAATGTCTTCCAGGAAAGCTCTGTGGAAGATGACAAACCAAGGAGTTCAGGTACCACAATGCTGTGCAAAGGATGAGTCTGTGTGTCAAGACATTGAATAAGGAATCTCTGAGCACAGGTAGTGGGAGCAGAATAAAGGCACAAGCTTGAAAGAGTTTGTTTTGTTTTGTTTTGTTTTGTTTTGTTTTGTTTTGTTTTGTTTTGTTTTGTTTTGTTTTGTTTTGAACTTCAGCAGGTGATTGGCTTCCATTTTCTTGTACAGCCTGTAAGGAGAAAATGCTGTAGAAATCACTGTCTAAATTACGTTATGGGGCATGATCTGTACTGGCTGCTTGATTTATTTTGTTTCCCAATGGTGAATATTCAACAGAAACAGCTTTTATCTGCTACCTGGTTTTTGTAAGCATTCATCTGATACTGATCCAGCACGATGCCTGGGGCAGGTTAGAAGGCAGCAAAGTGTTTCACCACTGACCTTCCAAAGGAGTTATCACACCTGAGTGAAACAAGACGCAATGAAAACTCCCCAAAGTTTCCTACTAAATTTTCTGGTGTTTTGTTGCTTGGGGTTTTTTAATGGAATATGATTTGTTTATTGTGGGCTCTCTTGGTTGAACAGCCCCTGGAGTGCACACGCTTCAGGGCATTGACATTACAGGGGTCTTTAAAAGAGTTTTTTATCTGCAGCAGGGCTCGTCTGAACTTGTTTCCTGAGCCACCAACCCTTGGAGACACAGGGATCTGGCAAGGAGCACAGACCATTAATTTGCCCAGCAGCAAATCTGAAGGGCTGTGGCGAAGGGCCAGGCTCGGTTTGCAACACGTTCCCGAGCAGTGAACGCCCACCGTGTGCTCTGCCCAGGGCCAGCCCGTGAGGTGCTGGGCCCTTCCTCCCCTCCCAAGGCCACATCTCCCCGGGGAAGTGCTCTGCATCCCCTGCTCCTGCATTAACGCCTCAGCTGGAAATGTCAGAAACCCCGGGGTTTATTCCGACGGCTCCTGTGAGCCTTGGGTTATCTGAAATCCCCTGAGTTCGAAGCTCAGTTTCTGGCAAAGACTGTGCTAAAAGCAACTCTCTCTTTATGATGTTTATAGCACGAGTCTCACTTTTCCTCTTCGAGCTTTATTGGGCTCTGTGTGCGGTGCAGACCCTCCCGCAGAGCCTGGGCTCCATCACACACCTCCCACCCCAGCCTGCCCGGGCCCTGCAGGTGCCCGACTGAACTCCTGAATCGCACGGGCACTTTCTTAGCTCTGTAATGGATTTCTGTTTCACACTCCTGCTTTCCATGAAGGGTTAAGGTGACTCCTCTGAGTGTTTCTCAAGCCTTATTTTCAAATATTACTCCATTTCCTAGTGCACATTGGCATTAAACACATGTATTGCTATCAGAAGGGTTTTACCTTAAACCCATTTTCTTTACCTTTTCCAAAGTAACAGGATCTTAGTCCTCCAAGTTGTTTCAATACGTGTTGCCTTTCTGGACTATTTAATAACAATTAATAAATTTACTGTTCCCACTCTCCCTTGCACACCGATGGATGCTGATTGTTCCCCACACAGTGCCGTGAACAAATGCTTTTTGGACTAAAAATTCAGACTCCAAAATCTAAATATAAGTTCCAAGAAAAAAATCAAGAATAAGAACATTTCTAATTAAATTCCAAAATTTTAAAGGGAAAAAAAAAATGCAGCTAGAAAATAAGGTATATCAGTGAGATGAAGAGATGATTGCATGGTTTTCAACAAAAGGAGATTTTTACTTAAGCCTCATTTTTAGAAAAAGTTGATTTTCTGAAGGTAGCCATGGTGAGCATTGTAAATAGGCAGGTGGGTGGGGCTGAACTCACTTTGTTTTTCCATTCTTAAATGTCAGAGAAGTAAACTCCAAGTTTCAGAACTATAGCCTGAAGAAAAAACATCATCTGATTCATACCTTTTGTTTAATTAAAAAAAGAAACCCCAAGCCCCTGCGATGTGCTGCCAGCTCCGCTTGTCAGGAATGTCATCATAGTTGGCCTCACCTCTAGGGAGGAGGAATTTTGGAGGGAGGGCTGCAGTGGGGTTTGTCTCCCAACACCCGACCATGAGGATATAAAAGAGGCACCGGGGCAGTGAAGGCACAGACTGTCCTCTCTTGTCTTCTCCTTGCTCCTTCTCGTGCTTCAGCCATGGCCACTTCCTTCATGAGCTCTTCCTCCACCTACGGGGGCGGCTTTGGGTGCTCTGGGGGCAGCAGCTCTCGCCTGTCCTCGGTGCGCGCCGGGGGCTCCTACCGGGCCCCGAGCATCCACGGCGGCTCCGGCGGCCGCGGCGTCTCCATCTCCTCGGCCAGGTACAGCTCCTCTGCTGGAGGAGGCTACGGCTTCGGGGGGGGCTCTGGAGGAGGCTTTGGAGGGGGGGCAGCCTGCGGCTTTGGAGGGGGCTCCGGCTTTGGAGGGGGCTCCGGCTTTGGAGGGGGCGCTGGCTTCGGTGGAGGATTTGACCTCGGTGGTGGCTTTGGTGGCGGCGATGGCCTCCTCTCTGGCAACGAGAAGATAACCATGCAGAACCTCAATGACCGGCTGGCTTCGTACCTGGACAAGGTGCGAGCCCTGGAAGAGGCCAATTCAGATTTAGAAGTGAAAATCCGAGACTGGTACCAGAAACAAGCTCCCACCAGCCCCGCCCGTGACTACAGCAATTATTACAAGATAATTGAAGATCTCCGAGACAAGGTATGGCATTCGTACGTAGAGGAGTTATGAGAAGGCAAGAGAATTATGGAGCTGCATGTTCCATGTCTTTAAAGTAAGATTGAATCATTACAAAAGAAGTAGTGAATTCCTCATCCCAAGTATATTGAGGTCCTGAACATTCTAGCAGAAAAGAGTAGACTCTTCTTAAGTTAAACACCAAATATCTTATCCTGACAATGGGATGTTTGTTGAAATTAAAATGATTGCAGTAAAAGTTAGCAGAATGTGTTTAGAATTATCAATATATTTATTCAGGAATCAAATAGTAAAGAATGGGATGGGTAGGCCTCAAAGACTGGAAAGATAATTCTCCTGGCTATAGATAAGATCAGGTGTTGTACAAATGTATTTCCCTATTATGGCTCTAATCCTGTTGCACAGAGTATTACAGCCCTCTGGTTTGCTCATAAAATGTGGATCAGATATTTTACCATTATTCACAGGAACCTTTCCCCGTGTTTCTTTATTGCCAGATCCTTGCTGCTACCATTGGCAATTCCCGGGTCATTCTGGAGATTGACAATGCCAGGCTGGCTGCCGACGACTTCAGACTGAAGTAAGTTCACCTGGAGCACATTCATCATCACTCTGCTTGTCTTCACTCTCTCTCTAAACAGTTTTTTTTAGTAACTTCAGATGCAAAACACCCTGGCAAGCAGAATCCATTGATGAAGGACCAATTCAGAGGATAAACCTGACAGAACACAGCATTCAGATCACGGAGCTGTTTGCTGTTTGATCCCATGCCCGTGTCTTCATTATTTTGTGATACTCATATATTATTACTAGCCTGAATCCAGGGGAAAGAAGGCAGGAATAGGTGGGATTTTCACTTAGAAGGAACTGAGTGGTAGGAAGAGATTGCTGTGAGGCTGCAGCATTTCTCTGCTGAAGTGTGAAATTCAGAGTAAGGTGGGGCTTTTCCAACTCCCAGGCTCGGCAGTACCTCAGATAAAGCTCCGTGTGCAGCTGCCTTCCCTGCAGCAATGCACCTGCAGGTTTCTATTTTCCCTCCTGTGTCCCAGGCAGCCCTGGCCACCTGTGCTTTCCTTTTTTTGTGCACACCAAATGTGGGAGGACACTGCAAAACTCCTGTCCTGTGTGACAGTGTTTTTATTGATGCTGACAATCATTATTGGGCTCTTCAAGGTGAAATGTCATGTCCTCCTCAGGAATCATACGACATTGTCTGTGCTTCCTTATGCCTTAGCTGGATATTGGGAAAAAAAACTCTTTAATGCTTTTATGCTTCTGAATCTGTCTTTTTATCCACAGTCCACCGTTCATCCTATATGTGATCATTTTACAGCTCTACCAAATACAACCTCGGACACATTGCAGTGCTTGTTTCTTTTTTGAACTGCAGGTATGAGAACGAGCTGTACCTGCGCCAGAGCGTGGAGTCCGACATCAACGGCCTGCGCCGGGTCCTGGATGAGCTGACCCTGTCCAGAACGGACCTGGAGATGCAGATTGAGTCACTGAAAGAGGAGCTGGCCTACATGAAGAAGAACCACGAAGAGGTGAGAGTCCTGACAGTGCAGGGAGATCACTCCCCTTTGGAACTGATGCCTTGTAAATGAGACATACATGTAGGTGACATGTAAATATGTGTCTCTCGTGTGAGTACACAGAGAGTAGGGAAGCTGGGGCAAGAGAGAAAATCTGATAAATGTTTTCTGTGTATTCCATGTGTGATATCTGATAGCACAGGTACTGTGTGTCACAGCAGGGATTGCTGGGGCAGGAGAGAGGCTGATTTTTGTGTCCTCTGCCTTCTGCCCATGCAGGAAATGAAAGAGTACTCGAACCAGCTGAGTGGAACTGTCAATGTGGAGATGGATGCAGCTCCTGGCATCGACCTGACCAGAGTCCTCGCTGAGATGAGGGAACAGTATGAAGCTCTGGCTGAGAAGAACCGTAAGGATGCTGAGGCCTGGTTCTTCACTCAGGTACGGGCACAGCAATGCACTGCCTCAGCATTATCACGCACCAGGTCCCTCCCTCCCTTTCTCAAAATGATTGATTTTTTTATCCATTTGTATGTGATTTCACAGTTGTTTTTCCTTTCAGACTGATGAGCTGAACCGTGAAGTTGCCACCCACACCCAGCAGATCCAGAGCAGCAAGTCAGAGATCACGGAGCTGAGGCGCACGCTGCAGAGCCTGGAGATCGAGCTGCAGTCGCAGATCAGCATGGTACGGAGCGCGACACCGGCCGCTGCCTCACGCCGCCCCTTCCTCCCTCGCTTCTCACCTCTCCTCCTCTTCCTTCTAACCTGTTCTGACACTGTTGCTCTTTAGAAAGCTGGGCTGGAGGCCAACCTGCGGGACACGGAAGGCCGATACTGCGCCCAGCTCTCTCAGATCCAGGCCCTCATCACCAGCGTGGAGGAGCAGCTGAGCGAGCTCCGCTGCGACATGGAGCGCCAGAACCAGGAGTACAAAATGCTCATGGACATCAAGAGTCGCCTGGAGCAGGAGATCTCCACATACCGCCAGCTGCTGGAGGGCCAGGACTCACAGTATGTCACACTGTCCCACCCCGATGAGAGGATCAGGGTGACAGCACCCTCTGTGGGGCGGGAGCCCTGCCTGCCAGTCACGCTCCCCGCAGCCTTGGGAGCATTAAACTCAAGCTAAATCTGCACATCAGGGACGTGGAGGATTTGAAAAGATAAATGCCACCATTTTGACCATGATGAATTACAAAAGGCACCAGGTCCCATATATATGTGTCACTTAAGAGCCTTCAGCCTGAGACAAACCATCTAAGCCTGCTCCCAGTATTTCTTTGGCTTCTGGTTTTCTCCGTTTGTGCACAGAGGTGAAAATATTCATCCTCACACACCAGTATCCCCAGCTAGAAAAGAGCCTGGAACAGACTCCAGCTTACTTCAGTAAAATCTACATTTTCTTGCCCATTTCTCATACCTATCTATACATGGTGTAACTTTAGATTTCTGAGGAGGAGCCAGCTCCTTACACAGTTTCTAGAAGAGGCATTCTGAGCAGAGGAGCAGTATATGGAGACTCCTCAGCACAAGGAGCTGGTCTGACCACTGTTCCCATTCCCTCTCGAGTACATAGGGGTGGATTTCAAAGCTGAAAGCTCCTTAACACCACCTCTAACAAGAGCACACCTCAGAACCAGCCACTGAGAGCAGCTGTGGGAAATCCTGTGGCTGGCTGTCCACACAAATTCCTAAATGGTTCAATGGTTTCAGGGGATAGGGGCAGGAATGGTCATTAATCAAATATTTATTTTCTACAGGTTGTCAGGACTGAACCCCAAGGATGGTAAGAAATATTTTTATTTAATAAGGGGATGAAATGAACAGGCAAAATAGAATTAAATAAACCTTTCAGCCCTGGATTTCTGCAGAGATTCCATTCTCCCCACAATGAGCATGTTCTGTATCACGTAGAGACAAAAATATAATATTTACTTTATCTGCATTTTTGAAACCAGTAGATTTCCAAAATGATTGTGTGAACTGCTCATGGGATTCTAAAATATCCAAATCTCCCAAAGATTTCTAAGTTCCTCTGCTGATTCACATAACATACAAGATATTCCAAATCCAAATCTGATGTGCACTCCTGGATGAGGACCAGGAGGGAAGGTGGATCAGATGTAAAGGCAGTTCTGCCTCTGATATGTGAAAGATCTTGTGAGGAAACAAACAAACACAACCTCATCGTTCAGCTCCTCAGGGTCTTGGCAGGGCCTTATTGGTTTTTGTTCTCTATTTAATTTTTTTGTTCCCCCATGACAGTGTATGGGAGCGGAGGAAGAACTCGCTCTGGCATGGAAGATGATGGAAAATCTGGTTCTACCCGTGACAGGAGATTCTAATAAAGAAATACCAAATCCCCACCTGGACCCAGTGCAGCCTCCACACTGGCTAACCCTGAGAGAAAGAGCCTCTCACTTCCCCAGATCACAAGAATGTACCCAAGAATGTCTTTCCTTAGATTTGCTCTCCCTTTATACAGGAGCATTGGCTAGCTGGGGCGGAGATGCCAAGCCTGTTTTATGCTGGTGCTCTGTTGTGTCCTAACAATAAAGTTTCTGTTCTGCTTCTGCAAATAAATCTGGTCTAATGGTGTTTTTTGGATCCACTGTAGCACTGCCACACACAGCCCACAGGCCCTCCCAGCACGGGCTGCTGGAGCCCAACCAGGAGATATTTCTGGGAATAACAGCAATAACAGCAACTTTAGAAAAATAATAAAGATGGTGATGAATGAATGGACAGATAAAGTCTCATTAGATGCTACCAGCCATCTGGAGCTGGTATCAGTTAAAAACAGAGAAGATAACATAAAAAATCCTTAAGATCTTTGTTCTAAATTCCAAGGGCGCAACGGGGCTGCCATTCGTGTACAAATAAAATGCATCTCTGAAAAAATGCATGGAGTTGTGTTCCTGCACTGCCTGCAGCACCAAGGCGAATTCCCTCAGCTCCTAAAGAAGCAGCAGGCACATTCCAGGTGAAACAAATTGCTCAGAGCTTGCTGCAAATGTTTTGGTTTTCATCCATCAGGAAGAGCATCTCCAGCCCGTGCCACTGCTGTGCCTGCTGTTTCAGCCACGCCATTCTCCCAGCTATGAATCCCCCACACGTGGAGCTGAAGAGATGCTGATAAACCTTTGAGAGCCTGGTGAATCCCAGAAGCAAAGCGGTTACCTAAGAACTGTACTTTGCTCACACAACGTGTGATTTGGAAAATGCATCTTTAGCCCCATCACTGGACATTCAGTCCTCATTATAGTATCTGCAAAAACTATATAATTTCTAGAATTATGTATTTTAATTTCCTCCCAAGCTCCTTAGAGACACTATTTTTGTGTCTTCTATTTTCTGACATTTAAGAAAAAGAACAATACGCTGCTGGCATCACCAGTTTGGCCATGAGAACATTGGTGCTGCTGGTCAGAAATGCACATCCTGCTGGAATTCCCACTGGAAGGAGTTCAGAAGAGGTTCTGGCAAACTGCAGCAAAGCAACATCACAATCCACTAGGGAGGAAAGCCAAATGGTATCAATGATATTTTTCCTGATCCAAAACATAGGTGACTATTGCTTGTATCACTCCAACAGCAAGAGAGGGCATTCCTACAGCCACAGGCAGCTGTCCATCCATTTGTATTCCAGAAGGAGGAGCTGAATCCCTCAGTGATTGTTGCAGGACATTGATCTGTACAATGTAGTTATCAAAAGATTCTGCCCGAATTTAAACTGCAGCCTTGACATTCAGCTCAGTTTGCTGCCCACGTTCCAAGTCAGTAAAACACAATTCCCAGGTGAAGCACGCCAGCAGAGCAGCACCCACCTCCCAGGAGCAGAGTAGTCCCATCCAAGGGTGCCATCTGCTGACAAGTTTCTTTCCTTACTCCAAATGTCACTTCCATTCTCTGTTCTGGATTAAAGAGGTGACTAAAGCCAAAGTCAGCATTGCAGCCTGACAAGGAGTCGTGTCAGATTTTGAAGTAAATTGTTTGGTCTTTTTCATCGATCCTCAACATGTGTGGATCAAAACTGCACGGTATCTGCTCCAGTTTGGAAAGGCTGAATTTCGGGGGAAGCACTTCCCATGTCCCAGATCACCTGTACTTTGGATTAATTGCAAGAGAAAATTCAATTCCGATTTTCATAATGTGGTAATTCCATTATATTCTCAGGACTGAGGCTCTGTGGTCTCTCACACTGCCAGCCTAAATGCCAGGCTGGGTGGGGATGCCAGGGAGTAATTTCAGGTGAAACAGAGGATTCCTTTTATTTCACATTCTATTCTGTACATCCACGTGTAATTCCATCTCGGTGTGAAAGTACATAGACACCATCTTGCTAAACTGAAAATTCAATCTAAAATCGATCTCTGATGATATCTGCAGAATTTCATCAGTTCTATTATAATCTGGGGTTTTTTTTCAAGTTAGGGCCACAGTTTTTGTCTGATGCTTCAAGCTCATCTCCCTCCCCAGCAGCAGGGCTGGCCCTGCTATGAATATTCTGCAGCTACGGGTAGTGGCTGTAACCAGAATATTTGGGGAGAGCCAAGCCCTGTACTCACCGGAAAACCCTTTTTTTCAGTGATTTCTTTCCCCCAGTAGTTAGAAATGAGAGGATTTCTAGAGCAGGAAGTGTCTGAGGAAGGAAGAGGAGCGTGCGCTCAATGTAGAGGGAGCTGGGGCAAAGGAAAGGAGCAGGTGCGGGGCAGAGCCGAGCCCGGGCCACCAGGAGGAGCCCGAATCCTGCTCCGTCGGGAATGAGGCCGGGACGTACCGGGACAGCTGGAGTGCAACAATTCCTTACTGCTGCAGCACTCCGAATGAAACAGGGAAACATCTCTGCCTGTTTCTGCCAGGACACTGTAACTCGGCTCCGCCAGGTCTCCCTCAGCAGCAGGATGAGCAGCAGCGCCAGGGCAGGCCCTGGGGAAGGGGCTCAGCCTTCACCCAGGTGAGAAACCAGCTGCAGCGTTTCTGGGAGAGCCTGTGTCCACTCAGCTTCCCAAATCTTCCCAAACCCTCCTCCTCTTCTCATCCCTCAGCCATGGACTAGAAGCAGGCAAGGCATACCCACTAAACCCAGCATGAGGAACGGGACAATCTGCCACAGCCATTCTCCAGCTTTCCCTCCTTGATGGATACAATTTGACAGAAAGTTACCGAGACTTCTGAGAAAGACTATTCCTGCATGATTGACAGGTCCACTTTTAGGAATGGTAGCTTTAAATAATCACTTGAATCTTCGGAGTGCTGTTACAAACTCATAGTATAAATATTTTTTATAGCAAAGATAAATATCTTAGTAGTATTAATGCTGGGAACAGAAAGAAATCTTTGCATCGCTGCCTATAGAGTCAAGACCACTGAAAACAGGATTGCACCTCAAATCATGAGAGAATCGGTATAAAATATCTAATTCTCATGGATTAGGAAATATATAAATATATAAAAATATCTAATTCTCATGCCCTGGAAATGGGCAGCTGGAGGGAACAGCTGGGCATTACTGACTCTGGACTGGCAGGTTTTTAGTGTAGAAGCTGGATGAATTGATGAAAACCTCCCGTCTCCCACAGGCTGAAGCTGTTCGGTCACTAAGCTGTGACGGCTGATAGGATGCACTGCATTCAAGAATCCACAGATTCCAGGATCCACGGGCTGCTGAAATTCTACAGCCTGAGAATTACCACAGAAAGTATCTACAGAGCCCCATCCCTGCCCTGGCTTCCCATTTATTCCCTTCATGAGCAGGAAAACATAACATACTAACTACAGGGTTAGAGAGAAGTCTGAGGCAGAGCTGATCCTGTTCCACACCTACGGATTTTGGCCACACCTCACTATTATCATATGAAAAGAAAGAGGAAAAAAAAAACCCAAACAAGCGAAAGGAAAGCAACCCGGTATGTAGCCGATTCCAAACAACAACAGCGTGCAGGCTCATAAATGCTTCAGAATTGACCAAGAGGAAGCACGTTTCGTGATGACACAATCTTGTTGCTGTAGTCATTCATCGAAGGGAAACTCCCACAGGAAAAGGCATAAAGCTGCTCAGGGAAGGCGAAGAGGCTGCTCAGTGCTAGACAGCCAAACCTGGGGTTCGATTCACACAGAGCTAAGCATGAGCACCAGCCAAGGCCCTTTCCAGTTTTTTTCTGCGTCCCTCAGGGGTAGTTCAGGGTGTGGTTTGGCCCAACAAGGAACTTCTTACAGAGCATCAAGTGCAGATGGTGCCAGCAGCACACATCCCTCCTTCTCCTCTGCCAGACCCTTCTGGCTGGCTGCAGGAGGGGCAGCCTGGGGAGGCTTCGGCGAGCACTATGGGGAAAGCATCTTCCTGGGTGGGAATGAGAAACAGACTATGCAGAACCTGAATGAGCGCTTGGCTGCCTACCTGGACAAGGTCCGTGCCCTAGAAGCAGCCAACGCTCAGCTGGAGAGCTGCATCCTAGAGTGGCACAGGACAAAGTCTCATGGAAAGAGGCATGACTTCAATCAGTACGAGCAAAACGTCACTGACATGCAAAGACAGGTAAGTCAGAGCTGGGACTGTGTCATTCTGTGCTCTTCTAAGGAATCGGGGTTCTCCTTTATGCTGATGGCTTTCCTTTAAAGAAGTGAAATAAAACCTTTGAAATGTTAGAAATCCTCAGGAAGGCAGTTCCAGGAGCTGGGTATAAACATTCTCTGTGTTCCCAAGGCGGAGACTGGGCACGAGAAAGGCTGGAAGGGGTGAGGGGGACTCTGCAGGGACTGGCAGAATGAAGGGATCCGTGTGCTGCCAAGCGTTCCTTTCTGTACTGAAACTGGGCTTTGAGTAACTGCGGCTGCCAGGACTTGGTCTTTTTGACTGCACAGGTCTTGAGCAAATTACAAAGCAGGAGTGCAGAGCCTGCCTCTCTCCTGCCGCTGTCTCCAGACAGACTGGGGCATTCCAGCTCTTTGATTCCTGCGGTAGCAGACAATGAAACTGCAGGAGTTTTGGGACCAGTGAGCTTATGTAATCAGATGGAAAAATACTTCATTGTAATTAAGAAAATAGCAGTGACAAATTCCTTGTGGATGTTTTCACTATAATTAAAAGGAGAATTTCTGGTTCCTGCCAGTAGTTAATATTAATGTTCAACAGTAACTCTTTCAATCTCTCAAACTCACGTGTCTTCAAATTTAAGCATAATATTAATCTGTATTCGTAATGAACATCCTTAGCACTGCAACCATCTGTGTGACTAATCAGTGTAATTAACTTTACATACCCATATGGGGCAAAACCCAAAGCTCTTCCAAAAGCAATGCTGTCGTTTGCCCTCCACTTCTTATAATACAATTACCTGGTATTCTCAAGATCCTGAGAAATTCTTTTTTTAAAAGGCTTGGAAATTGTATTAATTCACATCTTTGCTGACTGGGGCCAAGGACTTAATCAAACTCCATGCTCACAGCTAAAAGTGTTGCCTCCAGGCAGTAGATGAGGTGCTGGGACCACAGCCTGTGTATGGAGAGCCAGAACTGCCATCACCCATTTCTGTTTTAAGGATTAAGAAAGGTCCCTGTCCCCAGACCTGGCACTTGGGCACCTCCCTCTTTAAACAGAAAGAGAAATAAACACATAAATGTTCAT
This sequence comes from Regulus satrapa, assembly GCA_013396955.1. Taxonomy (NCBI): domain Eukaryota; kingdom Metazoa; phylum Chordata; class Aves; order Passeriformes; family Regulidae; genus Regulus; species Regulus satrapa. The sequence goes on from VWZN01021492.1 coordinate 42,733, forward strand.
CGAGAACACCTATGTGTTCAGGTTGATTTGCAATTAGTAAATCAGGAAGATTTGGGAAGACAGTAAGCATGAAACCATTATGCTGACTGGGGTAAAGCCCTCACTTTTGAATAGGTTGGACCCAAACTGCTTAATTTTAACACTCACCCCTTAAACAGCTGTCCCTGGCCACACTCACCTGGAGGCTGGTGGCTGTCCTGGATGTGGAAGGAAAGGCCAGGCAAGGATGATTTGCAGGTGACAATTCAGTGACTGAAACCAGAATGTTTACTTTCTCTCTAAAATATTGCAATTAGCAGCATGTCTGCCAGTAAAATGAGTGAAAATATAGCATCTAATTATTAGCCATCATTAAATTAATTAAATGATAATTTAAAAGGTGAAACTAATTTAGCACCTCAAATAAAATTTAGACTAAATTTAAGGTCCTATATCACATAATCCAGAATGTCAGTGATATGCTGCCTGTCTGAACTTGGAGGTATATAACCATTTGGCTCCTACATTTTTAACCACATTCTCCTGGATACCTGAATTCGGGATGAATGCCTGACGGAGCAACAAGTTTTGGGAAAAGCCTTGCTCCAGCCAGACTCCATCCTAACCCAGATACACAATGAAACAGCACCTGTTCTTCAGGGAACTGTCTCATTCAAACACCTTGTGCCACTAAACAAGCCAAGTGATCTACTGAGCATTCCAGGAGATGGGACAAAGGACATGACACAAGAGGTGAAGTCAGTGCAGGAAGCCTTCTTGGAAAATGCCTGTCGTGAGGAGAAATTGGAGTGTATTTCCTATACAATAATGTAATAGAGACGCAGCTACGCTCATGATGGATGGATGCAGTGAGGAATTCCATGTGACTGTGAAGAGATAACTGGTGTATGTGAGATCCCCTGCTGGCTGCAGAGTGACTGGGGCCACAGTGGGCAAAGCGCTGACCAGTGCTCGGACGGCACAGAGAGTCACAGCAAGTCTGTACACGGCACAAAGCTGAAGAACTCTTGTTTTCTCCTTGCCTTGTACATTCGACAAGGCTGGATTCAAGAACTTCCTCTTCTCTGTCACCAAATTCCAGGCAGCCATGCATTCAGGGTATTGTTATGGTTCTGGAGCTGGAGCTGGCCTTGGTCGTGTCCCAGGGCAGTATCCGAGGTGTGCTGCTAATTGGGCAGGAATGTGCAGTCTGTTAGCAGATTAGTTCAACATTCCACAGCACCTTCTTCTTCACTACAGAGGTGAACCTTTGACACTTCAGGAGAATTTTGTCATTTCCTTGTTTCTTTGTGATTCATTGAGGTGTGGGAAATTTACTCCAAGGTGTTGAGAGCTCAGTAAATGGCTTCTGTACAGCCACAGTGGCCCTTGGTTTGCTCTGTGGGTGCTGAGGGAAGCTGGTGGGGTGGCACCCACACTTTCCTCTGTGTTAGAAAAGGCCAAGATGCCCTGCACTGATGAGTTCCTGTAGGAGTGATTCCAAAGTTTTGGCACAGAATCCTGACCTTTTCAGATGTCTAGTTAAAAGCTGTCCCGTGTTATCAGGGACACACGAGCCTTTCCAGTGCGTGCTGAGCGCACCAAAGGAATGAGATTTTGCTTCATCCTGTACTTTTTAGGGCAATGTTCAAATCCCAAAGCAAAATCAGACACCTGAATAAATCACTCTATGGCCCTGGTCGATTCAGAGCAGCTGTAGGTGCAGAACTGAATGGACCAGTGGTGCTGTGCATGCAACTCCAAGCTGAAGGCTGTGGTGGCTCGAGGGTCCTGCCAGTGAGTGGCTGCCACGGTCACCGCTGTGCATCACAGCACAGCTCAGCGGGGCGTTCTGCACAGGATGCTTCTTAGCATAACATTAACTCCACTATTTTGATTGTACTCAGACGCAGCTTAATGGTTCTGACTGAAATTTGCCCTAAAGATGCCCAAGGCAGCTTTGTCAGCAACGCTGAACAGGATCAGAATCCGCTCTCAAAACCAGAGGAAGGCAGTGACTGTTACTCTGTAATAGACCATGAAGTTTGTGTAATGAAATTCATATCCTCTACCTGGCCAGGAAGAGATGATGCCTCCTGGTTCATACCCTCAAGAAAAGTAAGAAAAAGAGTACAGTAAGATTATGGACAAAAACTCCAGAACACCTGGGTGAATCAGGAAACAGAACTGCTTTTATTCCTACCGTCCCCTTAGCATGGGAATTCCACTGCTTAGATGCTCCCTAGGAGCAGCAAAGAGGCTAAAGCAGCACAGATTATTTACTGGCAACACCAACTCTCCTCTTGGATTCTCTGTTTTCCAGATTGAGGATAGCAAGATCACCAATGCCAGCATCCTTTTACAAATCGATAATGCAAACATGGCAACTGAAGACTTCAGGCTCAAGTAAGCTCTTCTTTGGTTTCCTCATTAGATTTGAAAGAGGACTTAATGAAACATTACTTTTTTTCCTACTAATCCAATAGGGAAATGACTTTACTGAGGTTTTCTGTTGATACTGGATGAATAAAAACAATGTAGAACAGGAGAAAAAACCCCAAAAGGATGTAAAACCCACAAATGATTGCTGAAGAACCTTGAGTCACCCTGTTTATGATACTTAGTGCAGGTCCTGACGAGCAGGTTTGACAGCAGACACTTGATACTTGTGACAAAAGGCACTTAAAACTGTCATCTGGGATTACAAATTATCCCCTCTAAGCACTGCACTTCCCAGTCCAGCCCAAATCTATTTCCTGGATTTATCACCTCTTCTGTCCATCTCTGCAGGGAACACCTGTCCTTGAGTAGCTTCTGCTTTTGTTGTGCACAACAAAGTGAGCCCGTGCATCACTGGCTCCCAGCAAAGTCTGATTTTCAGTCCATTGAAAGAGAGTTCTCAGATAACTAAAAAGATGAAATGTTTGTACAGAACACTTTCAGGCAGGTCTTTCTGAAGGAAAGGATTTGACACTTCTGGAAGTAAGACTTCTTAGGAATCAGGAAGATTTGTCTTATTTCGAGCAGTTGGTGATCAGCTATAAAAATATCTCAGGTTTTGGTAATATTGTGACAACCCTGAAGCACTGCCAGCCTTTCATGTCACAAAAAGAACCAGAGGAGCTACTTAGAGGGATGGGACTCAGACTGAGTTTATTGGGGGAATGGAGTAGCACCAACAGAGCCCACAAGACACAGAGTAAAGGGAGAGATGCTGAGGAGAAAAAGGGAAGGCATAGCAGCATCTCCCTGCCTTTGGCTCACTACAGACTGCGAGAGGTTAGAGAGGAATGTTAGCAACTGGCTTCCATCACATTTCTCTTGTTTTTCTGAAGGACTCAAAAGTTACCATTTTGGACAAACTACAGCAATCAGTGCTTGCTGATACTGTTTTCAGAGAATTGTATTCTCAAAGCTTTCATAATGTGGTGAAAAAGGGAAAATTAAAAAAAGAAATTTTATTTCCTACCAATAAGAAGAGTTAGGAGGGATAAAGGAAAGTGAAATACAAAACTAATAAAACTCATTTTATTGTTAAGACCATTCAAAAATATTTAAAGAACGTATGTTAGAACCAGAATTGGTTTCTTTGGTTGTTTGTCCTCTCTGGTTCCCTAGCCTGCTTCTCCTAGTCCAAGAGCCCGGATCGGGCAGTTCTCAACACGCACGTTGTGTCTTCTCTCTCCTCATAAAGATATGAAGCCGAGAAGTGTCGCAGGCAGGGAGTGCAGCTGGATGTGGAGAACCTGCGGAAGGAGCTCGACGGCATGACCATTATTACCACAGATCTGGAAATGGAAATTGAAGGCTTGAGAGAAGAGCACATCCTCAGGAGGAAAGACCATGAGGAGGTAGAAAAAGTTCCACTTGGTAAAATCCTATCGCACAAATCTTTACTACCATGTAATTAACTGAGTAAGGCCCACAATCTGTAAGTGGGATTGATGATTCAGGACCTAATCCTGTTTCTGAGGCAGCCAATGAGAGTCAGGTGAGGCAAAAAGTCTGTGTCTGCTTTACCAACTGCACCGGGGTTTCAGAGAGAACAGATTGCTGGAGTCTCTCCCACCCATCTGTCATACACAGCTAATAATAACTGACAGATTGGACAGAAATGTTCTCAGAAAGACTCAGATATAAATACACAGAGTGCTGCTGGGTTTTAGTCATCACAGACTTTCTCCTCATTCTGAATATATCATTTCCCATACTCACAGAAGGATGGGGGGGTTGAGGGCTGGGAGGGATCTCTTTAGGCCCCCTTGTCCACCCCCACTAAAGTCAAGCAGGGACAGCCAGAACAGGCTGGCCCGAGCAAAACAGATCTCAAATTCTCAAAGGATCAAAATGAAAAAGAATGGTTGGTGAAGTCAGGCAAAATTACTCGTTCTTGCAAAATCCTAAGCACAGTAATTAGATAATTATCAAAAGCCACACTACTCTGAATTCTCCAGAGCTATACTCAGCGCTCTCTGTTATTCCCACATTTATAATTCCACTGCTTGAAACGCGCTGGTTTCGCTTGATCTGGTGTTGTTTGCAGTTATTACCTAACACCGGAGCAAACGTCCTGCTCGGTGTCTGAGGGTTATGAAAGCAGAGAATCAAGGCAGGGCTTGCACAGTGCAGCTGCCCCCTTGCAGCCCGGGAGAGCTCTGGGGCGCAGGGGACCAGCAGGGCCATCCCTGTGTCCAGCTGAGCCACATTCCGTGATGTCATAGCCCCAAAGGCTCCTCTGCCTGGGCCCTTTGAAAATGGTACCAGGCACAGAAGGCTGTGCTACACTGAAAGGAATGTTACCCTACCTGCCCGACTGGTCCCGTAATTATGTTGTTTACACAGTAATTATATGCTTTAATCCAATTATTCCTTTAACAATTACATAGAACTTTTACATTACTCTCCTGTAAACTTAGTTATAGTTCCATAAATATTAACATAAAGGGTAAGAAAGATGAAATTACTGTTAGATTTTCATCAAGGTTTTGGGTTTTTAATAGATAAATAAATAAAGAATGTCAGTGCTTCTTCATTGAGTCCATTACTTCCAGAAACATTCTATGAAAAGATCTTCTCACATGTTTTTATTGAGTTCTGCCACAGAACCGACTATGCCACTGGTTAAATCACATCAGAGCATTATCAATATACAAAACTTTCAAATAGTATTAACTTAATGTACATATAAAAATGACCTCCCGAACCCCTCTGGGATTCTGTAGCTCTGTGAAACTTTCTACTTCTACAAGTGAGTGTGCTTGTTTCTTCTGCTAACACACGAACAGGATATGGAAGCCAATCGCTCCTCACAAGACTTCAAAGTCAATGTAAAAGTAAACGCGGCCCCTCCTGCAGACTTAGGCAAGATTCTGGCAGAAATAAGAGAAGATTATGAGGCCATCATTGAAAAGAACCGTCAAAGCCTGGACAACTGGTACAAAGAACAGGTAACAGCTATTCCCTGCTCCTGTCCAAGTCCCCTGAGGCTGAGCAGAGTCTCGGAGTTTTCTCTGCTCCACAGAGTGCAGCGATGTCCCTGGCAGCAACCCCTAATCCCGAGCAGATCCAGCGCAACGAGAATGAGATCAAGGAGCTAAGGAGGACTTTGCAGTCCCTGGACATCGAGCTGCAGGCACAGATTAGTAAGGTATCTGCTGCAGACATCTTGGGCTGCTCACTCACTCCATGTACTCTCAGAAGTTGTCACGGACCTATTCTCCATTTCAATCCACAGCCTAGCATAACTTTACTGCAGTTGTTAAAGTATAAGGGAAAGTGGAATTCAGATCATGCTTGACTTTGCCAAAATATGCAAAATAGATTCAGCAACCATCGCCAGGAAATGAAAAATTTATGTCTCTTCTTACAACAATATATGAGGAGAATAATAAGAAGAGAAGGGATAGTCGACTCTATATCTAGAAAGAAAATGTGTCCAGAAGACGGGCAGTAACATAAAGGATGCAAATTTCCTATTTACAAGCCCTGTTATCAGGCACGAAATACACAAATATTGTGAAAAACATTGGTGGGGAACTGTCACAAATATGACACAGGTTAAAGCTCACATCCCAGAGAGCTGGAGCCTTTGGAGCAATTCTGGACAGTTCCTGCAGAACGGCCAGGCCAGAGCAGTTTGAGGAGCAGAGCTCGGAGCAGAGCGGATATGGCAGGGATAAATGACTCCGTTTTGCCTCTCATGCACACACGGCACAGCTTTGTGGTTCTGCTGCCTTCACAAGAATAGTTATGCAAATGCATAAATGTTTAAATTACCACAGCCTTAATTTTGCAATCTTCTAGCTAGAGCCCAAATTTGCTGGTATTTCTGTGTTGTATCTACCACATAAATAATAATCATGGTCTCGGTATTATCTGCCCTGTCAGAAACACATGCTGGAAGACACCTTGGCTGACACTCGGAATTACTACGCTGCTGCGCTTCAAAACATGCAGCACATCATCTCCAGGTGTGAGGAAGAGCTGAGCCAGGCTCGCCATGACATGAAGCAGCAAAATAACCAATATAAGGTTCTTCTTGGGATCAAAACACGCCTGGAAAAGGAAATTTCCACGTACCGCCTGCTGCTGGAAGGGAATGCTGATGGGTAAGACAGAGCTGCCCCGACTGGAACAGATGAGAGTGCTCATATTTGGATTATTTATTTGTTTGTTTGTTTATGCTTAATCAAAGCTTGTGAGTCCCATACTACATCAAGGGTTGGTATTTTAATGTGACGGATCATAATAAAAAGCCGGAGCCTCTTCGAGTACAGAGACACTGGTATCCATGTAATTTGGATTACCTAAATTAATATAACTTTTTTATTAAAAAAGAATGAAATTCTCCACTCCCACAGTATGACCATCTCAGCATAAGAGAACACTGGCCTTGTTTTTATTCTCTCGTCTAATTTATATGAAGTCAGAAAAGGCAGATCAGCAGCCTTTAGAACTGCAACTCTCAGGAAGGCAGGACAGAGTGGCCCCAAATGTGAGGGTATTTGTCAGAAACCAAATTGGGATCAACCTGAGCAACTCTGAATACACAAGAACCAATGCACCTGTCCCTGGGAGCAGTTGTGGATGTGCCCAGGGAGAGTTTCCAGTGACAGTATCTACCAGAGGGAAAGCTCAGATGGCATAAAAGCATCATTCTTTTCCCTTCTTTTTTTATATTTTATCTCATAGTGGGATGTGGTCTCCTTAGAAACAGGGAGAAGGGGATAAATAACTTCTTGAAATTAGAGTAACATTATTTTCTCTCTATTTCATTATCTTCACAGGACAGGAAGAAAATCTGAAACTAAAGGTAAAAGTTCCTTACTTTGTTCTCTGAAGTGACTCTTAATTACTGTAATTTCCAATCAAATTTTACTCAGGGCAGTTTTAACCTCGTCTGAGTGAAGTGAGGAAGGTGTGCATGGCAGGCTCACCCAGGCCTTTGAGAAGCATCTCAGCTGCTGTGAAGGGCTCAGAGCCCACCGGGCTGTGCCTGCCAGGGGCTGCCCGCGCCCCAGCCCTGCCAGTCGCACACGTGGCCACAGCTCAGGCTCCAGACTAAATCTTTCCTGGGATGTGAGGAGGCAAAGAGACTCCACTGGGTGACTAAAACAGCGTTAGGGCTTGAGAGCAAACCAAAAATCTGCATGTCTGGAAACTCGTATTCTGGCATGGGCATGACCTGCAGACATCCAGGATAATCTGCTGGATTTGCATTGGCTGGGCTCTCCCTGTGTTGTTCATTTGCCCTGACCTGGACCAGACCCAGGGTGACTTTCTGGCAGCACATTTCACACAGAGCAATAATAACAAATACTGACTTGAAGGAAAGCATGTAGCCAAAACTTCGTTGAGGAGGCAGCAGGCAAATGAGACTTTCCCTGCATCACCTTGTCTCAGCACCGCTCCTGGTTAATTCAACTTTCTTTCCTTTCAGAACACTCCGGGCTGAGCAACCGAAAGCTCAAAGCGATTGTCCACGACAGCGTGAACGGGGAGGTGGTGTCGTCCACCATCAACGAGCTGCCCCCACAGGCCTGAAGGGAAGCTGTGCCAGCAGCAGCAGCAGCAGCAGAGGCAGCTCCCAGGCCCCTCTGGGAGCAGCGTGCCCGTGTGTCCAACAGGGATCCTCTAGTGAACGCGCTTCTCCAATGATCCGCAGCCTAACACTGCAAAGTGCCACAAGCAGCTGGGTATAGCTGACATTGGTAGTTTAAGAGCTTTTAGTCATCAAAATGCTGAAGAAAAGCTGTTGAATTAAAGTGACTGGCTGAGCTAGTGACAGATGTATTGTGCATATCCCCCCAGGGCAGGAATATCCATCTGGGATTCGGTTATCGCTCTGCAAATTAGCTATAATTTAAGGGGAATAATCTCTCAATTTTTTTCCTGGTCTTATGCCTCTCATCATATACCTCACTGCAGCCAATAAATTTTTATCCATTATTTGTTCTGGTGCTTGGAATATCCAATTTTGCTTTCCCTTACATATGCCCAGTTCACTGTGGCAGTGTCACTGACATGGCTAAGAACAGCCAAAGCCTCATTGTTTCAGCAGGGACAATACTGGGAGAACACAAAAAAGAAAAGAGAAGACACAAGTTACAGGTGACATTTACTTGAGCAAAACTATTCGACTTCCCTATCAGCTTATCAGTGACACCATTTAAAACATCATTATGAGTAGGAGTGTTGTAAAGTCGCTTTACTAAAAATAATGTTTTTAAAGAAATGTTTCTTTATTCTTCACTTTGAGAAATTTTCTAGCACTGTATTTACACACTTTCCCTCAGAGCCTGTAAGTACTTTTCCAGAAACTCATGCTTTTTTGATGACCCAGGAAATTCAAAAATCAGTTATTTGGTCTCGAATTAATGTTCTCTGTCTCTGTCAAAAGCTTCTGCAGTCAAACCAGACTGGTGTTGACAGTGCCTGCTGGGGTCAGGGAGCCTGAGGGCCTCAGCCCAACTCAGGCTCAGCCCATTGCCCGAGTCAGCAGCAGACCCTGACAGCAACAGAGCTGTGCAAAGATAAAATCTGCACCAGGAAAAGAGAAATACCATTAGGATGGTTAGATGAGGAAGAGTGTAAGGCAGAAGGGAGAGAGAGCAAATGGAACATAATGAATGTGTCAGGGATTTGCATTCCAAAGTCACCGCCAGCCGGCGTGTCCAGGGCAGTCTCGCATTCATGAGCGACATTGTCATCATGTCCTGTCACCACGGACTCGCCAAAGGGCTCCTGTTACCTGCCTTGCTGTGAAACAGGGCTCACAAAGGAAAGGGGAAATCTCAAAGGAAATGCAGATTAAAGTGAACAAAGTCCACTTCTGTGATAGTGTTCTGCTGCCGGCGTGTTCCAACCAGTTCCCGATCCCCCTTTGCCCCCCGCACCCCGGCTCTCCACCCTTGTTGCACAAAGAGATCCCCAAAGCATTGGATGGATTACCTAATGGTTTCTTTAAACTGGGTAAAACTTGTAATACAGGATTAGTAACTCCTGCCTAATTAAGAGTGTCCTTCCTTATGGCTTACCAGATCTAACAAGCCAGACCTGGTGTTTGCAGCATCTGGACAAAATGTGCCCAGGTCTTCTTGAACAATTTTCTGCATTATTTAAAGATAGTTCATTTATCAGATTTACATAGCAGAGCCACATCTCTGTGACACAAATAATTATAAAAACTTCTAAGTAGCCCCATATTTCTACATCAAAGGCAAGTATGTGCTTTGTGCTGGGTTATTGTGCTGAACTAAAAGAAAGAAGAAGGAAAAGCAAATAATTGAAGTGCCTTATGGAACATGCCCTTATTTCACATTCCTGAGCAATGCTCTGGCTTTTCTCTGCCCTGGTGTCCCCTCATGCCGAGGTGAGATGTGCTCCCCCTGCCCTGTGTCACACTCAGCTGTGCTCTGAGATAAGAGGCAGCAGAATTCCTGTTCTCCTCTGCTGAGAGGCAGCAGAATTCCCTCCTCACTCCATTCCACCATGATGATTTTAACCTTTTCTTCTCTGTGCTGCTCTCTGCTGCTGCACTCTGTACAGGTCAGACCAGCACACCATCATGCACTGACAACTCCAACACAGCCATTCAAGTGTCTTTTATTAAGTGGAGTAAACCAATTAGTCCTTAAACATACAAATAGACCCCTACACCACATTCTTTTGTTTCTGGAAAAAAACCCCACTTATTTCTGGAGAATCTTTCACAGCTTCAGAATGCTCTGTACAGCTGCAGATGTTCCTTGTGTTGAACAGCTCGTGACACCGTGTCACCAGCCATGTGTGCCCCGTAGCTGGTGGTTACTCATTACCTCTGAATCTGCGCTCTGGTAGATAAGCTATGCATTCCTTAATGTATTTTGGGTGGGTCTGCACCCTAAATAATAAATAATGATGCTAATACTTACCACTTGCATGCACTGTTAACATCGCATTCTCACACCACGCTGAGAGATGAAGTCGGGGAGATAATGAATGGGGGCAGTATTATCATTCCCATTTTATTGCCTGAGAAATTGGAAAAAGAGATGACACAACTCGCTCAAGGCTGCAAAGAAAGTCACTGAGAGCCACTAAATTAGAATCCATCACTTCACAGCTTCTACTTAGCCCATCTATTAGATAATACAACTTCCTGAAGAGCCATTCCCCACTCCCAGCGATCCTGACAGTGTCTGATGGCTCGGAAGAGATAATGCCATCGATTCATTCCAAGTGTTTGTGGCTGCTCAGGACCCTGCACATTCTCAGATGATGTTCTTCAAGGCACCTGTGCCAACAGCCCGACTGAAATGAGTCCTGTACGGAGCCCTGTGTGGCAGCTCCGGTGGCTTTGTAGTATTTGGGGCTTTCAGAGCACAGGTTCTGATTTCAGAGCAGCGGCTTGAAGGGAAGGAAATAGTCAGGACTGTGATGATGTATGGCTTGAAAAATGACTTTGTTAATTCATTGTATTGAAACTGATTGAACTCTGCCAGCTCATATTTGTTCTCCTTCACTATTCCATACACACAGAAGTGCCATTTCAACACCAAGATAAGTGATGGACCCAAACAAAAAAAAAAAGTGCAATTTGAAAAATATTAAATATAATTTTAAAAACCACCCTTCCAGTGAATAAATTCTATTTCCCATAAATGGAAAAGGATAGCAAAGAAACATGAGCAGGAGAGAACAGCATTTCTCAGTGTAAGCGAATGATGCAACAATACTTCTGCAAACCAAGAAGATACAGGAACTGAGCCTATAAAAGGAGGCTGAAACCATCAGCGTTCACAGCCGGCTCCTTGCAGTTTCACCTGCCATTTAAGGCAGTCCTGCACGGAATAATCCTCAGCGTGATTTCCAAGAGCCTTGACTGCACTCCAGCCTGGGCATGAGTCACAGCTCATTTCACTTGTAGAAATGTTAAAACTTATTAAGGTGTATTACAATAGGCAGCTTTGGTAAGTGAAGTGTTGATCCCCTGGAAGAAGTGTGTGATGAGGTAATGCAGTCATGGTTTGTGCTATTAATCACACATTCTTCTGGGGAGCTGGCCCCACACTGCTGGGGTTCAGCCTTATTTATCAACAACCACATTGTACAATGAAAATTTTTGCTTTCTGCCTTCCTGTTAATGCAGATGCAAAATTAACAAAGACAGAAAGAGAAGAAAAGAAATTTCGCTTTTATAGCACTGTTAAACCCACGAGTTCTATGGATTATTGAAGCAGAGAGAATAGGTAGAAGAGCCGGTAAAACATTTCACAATGTCCACACCCTGACCTATAAAGGTTTCTAAAGTTTTGCTAGGAGATGCCTGTTCCCGTGTATGAATCATTTAGAAAAAAAATGAATCTATAAACAGGAAAGCAAGGAAAGAATAATGCTGGAGAGACTGCAGCCCCTGTCCCCCCATGTCCTGTGTTCCACTGCAAAAGCATCTTAATTAGTGACTCTACCTGGATGCTGGCTTGGTGAAATCCCAACTAAAGTTTTACCATGTGTTCTTTTCTCATCATCCCTCCCTCTGTAAAAATTTTTGATTCTTTTCAAGCTGTACTTTTATGATATCTTTAATTGTATGACTACACTGAAATGACCTACTTGAGCCCTTGGCTTAGGACTAGCACAAAGCAATTGTCTGCCAGAATATTCCATGAAACAGAAGTGCCAGTGTCAGCCAGTTCGGAGTGGCTCTGTGGCAGGAGCTCCCAGGGCGAGACATGCTCTAATGGTGAGGCAGGTGCAGGGCTGCTTCTCCTGGACATGTTCATTTCCTTTTTGAATGTCTGAATATGCATCAGAAGCTTAAAGGCATAAAATCATAACAGCAGCTGTGGTAAAGGCACTTTCAATAACTATATAGACTTCGGGGGTAAATTTTTTGGCTTTCCAATGTCCTAAGGACAAGTCCAAAGGAGTCCATGTGACGGGCTGTAATTAGGTTCTATAGAAAGCAACAAAAATGAGGAATATAATTTGGAAAAATGTGTTTCAATTAAGAGGCATAATTAGCTGGAGCAGGCAGGGAAATGGAGAAACAAACAGGTTGAAGTACAAACTGCAGTTCTTCCTTAGAACTGAAATTAAAGGTGTGCTGCCTTTAGAGAAGTATCAGCTTTGGCTCAGCTCTGCACCCCCAAACCAACGAATGAGAAAATAAAACATCAAATGCATCAAACAAAAAACTGGGAGTGACTCTTGCCAGAACAATTTCAAAGCAGGAAATCTGTAATGCTGCGGCAAGCAGACAGAAGTTGTGATCACAAAGTTCCCTGTGCAGGAAAGAAAACACATTCTTATACCGTATTAATGAGAAAAATGACTAATTTTTGGAAGCCGTTCCAGCACCCAGGCTCTCCTTCCAGGTTAATCTCACAAGAGACGGTCTCAAGACATTCTGAGAATGTATCCTCTGCTACTGTACAGAATAAAAACCATTAAAAACCAAATAAACATTTTCTTTAATGTCTACAGCCTGTCGCTGCCTAAAAATCGAGATACTCGAGCATCAGTCACATAATTCAAAAGGAGAATGAAGACTCCCTGTCCTCAAAAAGACTCACATGTCAGAATTTAGAAAGACAGCCCATTCTTCTTGCCACTGCTTCCAAACCCACTCCATAACACAGCACTGAACTCCTGAATTATGGCCGGCACCTCTGAAAAAAAAATAAAATTCCTCAAAACGTTTGCCCACAAGAGCGATGCAACTCAATTTCCTGTGGGCCGGGATAACGAGAGGAATTTTGCGATGTTAGCCGTGAGCCGTCTTGCCCGGTCGCGGTGCTCGGTGCGGGCTGGAGGCAGCTCCGTTCGAAGGCCGCTGGTGGCCTCTAGTGACAGGCGGGGAGAGCCGCACGGAGGCCGGGCCCGCTCCTGCGGGGCTCCGGCTCACCGGAGATCCCTGCTGCGGGATTTGTGCAATGAACGGTCCTACCAGCGCCACGCTTCCTCCGGGGCACTACGGAGACGGATTTTTGGCCCGTTTCCTTTATTTGGCTTTTTTGGTATCTGCTTTCGTGACGCAGATCCCGAGGCTGGGAAGGTCCTGCGGTGGTTTGGGGTGGATGCAGCCCGCAGCTGGCTCCTGGTTGTACAAACCCCGCGAGTGGGGTGCCGTGGGATCGCTGGCATGCAGCGATGAGGATGAGGATGATATTCCAGAGCAGTCCCCAAACAAGAAGCCGCAGCTGTGCCTCTGCCCAGGCACCTCCTGGCATTATGAGTGCAATTTTACACTGGGAAAAAAATTAGTTTTTCTTTCTGATTTGGGAGCTCCAAATGTGACACAAGTGAAATCCCCAGAACCACAATAACTTCTTTTTTAAAGTTAGCAAAAAAGTCTACACAGCTATGAATGCAGGCGATACAGGGTGTCTGTACATATCTTTTACAGTTTACAATCAGTGTGTACCTATATTTGCACAGGGTCATGAAAATTGTATTTGCCTCCTGAATTATAGAAATATGCAGTATTTTTCATGGATACTGAACTACTCCCGGATTATGGAACTGAGAGAGTCAGTAGGCTGAGATTCTCTGCAGTTCACTGGTTTTCTCATTCCCGACACTTCAGTTGCACAGGGTTTTTCCAAGGGAGAGAGATCTGCCAGCAGCCCTGTGTTAGAGCTGATCTTAATGGCACTTTTGGGGAAGAAAAAAGAGAAGGTTCGTTTGTGTGGCCTGGAGCTGTTTTTGTTGGCACTGAGATCTGATTCTGTTCGAGGAGAGCAGCTGAGACAGGAAAGGCAGCTCCTGACTTTCATTTTCCACCTGTGGCTGGGGAGGGATGGAACCCACACACTGCCTCACACACCACTCCAGGAGCTGGAATAGCTCTCTAAGTACCATAAATATGTAATATTTTAACTTACCCCTCTGGTCAAAGCCCCAAGCAGAAAGAAATAAGGCACAGTGGTTTGATGATTGAGATATTTTAATTAGACAAAAGATAAAAAGGAGAGGGAAATTAGGGGGAAAAATACGTGAGGCAGACAGTGTAAGATCTTGAGCTGCAAATGTTCAGGGCTTAGGTGAATCCAGCCGAGTTGTGACATCATGCAGAACTTTCTCTCCTCTGATCCCCTTCAGCAAAGCACCAAACCCCTTGCTCTGCTCTGTTCTTTGGAGAGAGCAGGCATCACGGGCATTGCCATTAACAGGAGGTGCAAAGATAGGTAAGAAAAGAAGGAGGGGAGTATCTCTGAAATATTGAACATGGGATAAGGCTGGAGCACTGCATGTGGAATGCATCTCTCCTGAATTCCCTTTGCACAGCCATCTCCTTTCGGGACCGTAGTGTAGATCTTCCACAATCAAACTCTTATGATGCTAAACACAAAGGCAGGGACCAACAGGGACCAACAGGCACAGAAAAAAGGGTGTTGGATTTCACTCCCAGAATGGATCATCTCTACAGACTGAACTAAAAGACTTTGCTTTATTTCAGTCTATCTCAGCCAAAAGAAAATCATCTGTTCCACCTAAAGGCAGCAAAAACACAGACCCACAGCTGGGTGTGTCTTTTCCCTTGAACTCTCCAGACTGGTTGCCCATGGCTGGTTAGCACAGGTGAGTCAGATGGAATGGCATCCACGTTATCAGAGCCCTGCAGAACTTATCTCAACAGCCCTCTAATGCACATTAAACTTCTGTCTCACAGGTGACATTTCTTCATGAAATCAAACAGTTCATTAGTGTTGCTATAAATGTTTTTATGATGTCTGCAGGCAATCCACTCTGACCAAGCACATCACTGAAGGGAAGTGCTGCCCTTGAACCCACGGGCTGTCCTGTTCAGCTCCCACAGCTGAGTCTGGAGCTGAAACTGCTCTGCTGAGATAAAGCACCAGCAAATTCTTACAGCATTTCTTCAATGCTGACCAAAACTGCAGTTCTGGACAATAGATTTTTAGGTTGCCCAACAGGTATTTAGATAACTTACTCTTACAACCAATGAAATGAACAAATAAATAAAAATGAGGCCAGTCATGTTCTTACAGATTATTCCTGGGCATAGTCCAGGGGTGGAGGACACTGAGGCTACTCCCAGCTTCAGGGCTCCCTCTGGCAGGTTCCAGTGATTGATACAAGCAGTCAAGATATGTTTCATGGCAAAAAGCAGATTGAACCAAAACCAGGAGCAAACCCCACCTCTGATGTGAATGCATTCTGATCCTAGCAAGTATTCTTGCAAATATTATAGCTCTTTGGGAAGGATAGAAGCATAGATAAAAAGAGAAATTGCCAGTAAACAACGGAGGGATGAGAATAAAAAGAACATGAATAAAATTCAGCTTTGTGTCTTTTCATGTCAGATTTGCACGATACCATTGCTCCTTGCTTCCTCTTGCACACATCTTGAATGCTCCTGCTGAATAGTCTAGAGGAAAATAATTGCTGGAGGTTCAGCTTGAACAAAAGCAGCAGAGCCATAACACAAGGCAGATGTCTGACCTAAGCCTGATGCTCACCTTCATTCAGAGCACTGCCCTTTTTTTATTTGCTCATTAAATGAAAAAGTAGAACCTCCAAATGATGCTTAGAAAAAAGATCACCAAGGTAACATGGAAATTAATTTTAATGCTGAAAAGACAAAGCAGGATGTTTGCTCTTAAATAGACTGCCACACAATCCTGCAGAGATCTAGGCAGTGAGACAGAGAGCCAAGGGATGTAACAACAGCAGGATCGCTTCTGTAGTCGTCTTACAGTCTAAAAGTATAGACTCTGCTCTACTAAAATGAGCACTTTTTACTCAGACTAAAAAACTTCAATAGACAAAAGACAATCCACCCTGAGTCTCTCTAATGACACGCCAAATGTCACGGCAGTGTACTTTGGTTTCACATCTCATAAAGGCTATTTTATTACAAGTTACACCCAAAGAAGTTCAAGGTCCAAAGACACTCCACAGCATCCTCCTAGAAAAAGAAATCCTGCCCTGCACACTGATTGCTTTGATTTGGAAGCTGTGTTTCCAGAACAGCCAAGTACAACAGTTTAACTCTGCCTTGAGCCAAGACCAGTTAGACTAATTCCTAACACAGTAACTTGAAAACCTGGCAGGATGTATTCCCTAATATACTGGGTATTCCCTAACACCCAACTGCTCTGGGTTGGATGCTCTCCGAAAGCTGAAGGTGCCTCCAATACTCATTTCAGTGCCTCCAAAGCTTTGTGTCTCGGCAATTTCCTGGCCCCAAGGTGGAAGATCAGTACACAGAGCAGCTGCTGTCACTAACACACGCCATGTGTGCTCATTGTTGCGCCTGACACCATCAGTACCAGGGTAAGAGCTGTCAGTGCCCCAGGAGCTGCACCCTCACGCTGTCCCAACACACCTGCAGCACCAACCAGCCCTCAGCTCCTTGCCTTGCTGTACAAGCTCTCCGTGTGCTTTCCGTATCAAGTGCACAGCACAGGCAGCCCAGCAGCGTCCTCCACACAATCAGCAGTAGGATTGCTGAGTCTCTTCATGCCATGGAAAGGCAGCTGGTTTCCTGTTAACAGTCACAGCCCCTGGACTGGGGACAGATCTCCCAGCACAGCACTTGTTAGCTGGTGGTCTCTGACGAGGCAGGAGGGAAACTTGTTTTGCTTCAACTTCAGCCACACAGGAGGGCTGGAGGCTCGTTCTGCTGCAAGCTGGAACTCAACACTTCCTACGGACCTCAGCATCTCACACGTGAAACACAGTGGGCTGTGAAAGTTTCCAATATTCCCATTCCTCCTACCTCACATAAGGACAAAGAAATACCCTTCCCACCCAATCTCAGCTGTACTGAAAGCTCAAATTCCACTTGCTAGGGTTTTCATATGAATGCTTATTCAATCCAAGCTGATGGCAACAGCCTCCACTCTTCACTGGCACTGCAGATATTGGTTTGTGCTTACTATTAAATGAATTCACATGGTAGTAAAGCTGCCTCCTTTCTCATAATTTATACACTGCTCTAGATTGTCCTGAGGCCCAAGTTATTGCTTACTCAACAGACATATAAATATTTTAAGTCTCTTGTCACATACAGGCAACAGATCATTTTAAATTCATGCACTGCACAGGGGGTTAAGAACCTACTCATTTGTTCCAAAGGGCTACAGAGAGGGTTTGCTGTAGGTACATGGTTATAAATGATTCAAGAGATCATTTTTAGTTTATCTGTTATACAAAATAACAAAGCAAGCAAACTACCCAGGGAGTGTTCCTCAAACATGGACGAACAGATGAGAACCCCTTCAAATTACGGGGAGGGGGGGCAATATCCTGTGTGCTCTTTGTGCTGATATTAGTGACACTGTGCGTCAACATAGGTGGGGTTTCCAGGCGCTGTGCTTCCTCTTGGACCTGTATAAAGGTGCACAGTGCACACTCAGCTCCTCATCGCCGTCCCTATCTCTGCTGATTTACCTGCTTCAGTGCAGAAGACAAAGAGCACCGATGGCATTCTCCACCCGCAGCATCCAGTGGGGCACGAGCAGCCGTGTGCAGTCCTCTGCACCCAGCATCAGCGGCCTGAGCTCCAGGAGGATGTCCATCCAGAAGATCCAGGCACCCAGTGTCTACGGGGGGGCCGGGGGCTACGGCACCCGCGTATCCGCCAGCAGCAGCTCTGGCCAAGGCCTGGGAGGGAGCGTGCAGCTCAGCATCACCGGCAGCGATGTGCTGCTCGCTGGCAATGAGAAATCGACGATGCAGAACCTGAACGACCGCTTGGCTGCGTACCTGGAGAGGGTGCGCTCGCTGGAGAAGTCAAACTCCCTCATTGAGAAGCAGATCAGGGAATGGTATGAAAAGAACACCATAAGCATAGGGCAGGACTACAGCTCCTACTTCAAAACAATTGAAGAACTCCGAAATAAGGTAAGAGATCCTAGAGCCCTCCGTGAATACGGGAATTGCAATGAGCAGTGAGACAGAGAATAGTCTGTTGTAGAAAATGTTGAATTCCAATGTGTAATTGCCCTAGCTGAGAAGAAAAAGTTTCTTTTTGTTCAGCTACAAATCAGTGACAAGTTTTAGATCATTTGTAATACCAGATATATGCCTGCAGTTGGGAGTAATCTCATACCCCAACAATTTGTGACTCAAAATTTACTAGTTCTGTGATATTTGCCTTAGGTGGCCTTAATTAGAGAAAGTACTAATGGTAATCTACATATTCAAATATAGCTTATCAACAATCTATTTCAAAATGCTTTTTAGAAAATAAGGACAAACACTTAGAGAAAAATGAAAGACTCCTACTTAAACAAGTACATTACCACTGGAAACAATGAAACATTCCCAACAATCAACTGACAGGTTTGTCAAATCATGTTTCCAGAACTTCCTGCAGTCTTTTCCCTTTTATTTTTTATCAGTTCAACTTCCCAACATTTAAAAGCAGATTCCTTCAGAGAGCAGTTCATCCCAATTATTTAATACACTTATTTTATGGCAGGACAATTTGTCTTTTGGACATCCCTGATTCCTTCCATGTACCTCAGACGGAACTTAGCTCAAAGCTAGCTGACCAACAGACAGCTGAAGTGAAGGAGGATGAAGTCCACCTAGAGTATTCATTCCCAGGAAAGGATCAAGTGTGAATTTCTGTGCAAAGTTTCATTGCTTGTCCACCATTCCCTTTAGATTTCTGCTGCCCAGATGGAAAATTCCAGGCTTGTCCTGCAGATTGACAATGCCAAGCTGGCTGCTGATGACTTCAGGCTGAAGTAAGTTCCATGATTTTATATCAATTCTCTTTCATGCTCCTCTTATTTAGGAAAGCTTCCACTTACGGAATCGGTGCCAAGAACTGAACATTTTCCAACTTTAGGCTTAATGAAAATTTCACAATGACCGTGGTAGCTACTGATTGCAGCGTTTGCTCCGAACGGTTGCGTTGCAGTGCTGACAAAAGGGCTGTATTGTACAGGTTTGAAAATGAACACCTGCTCAGGCAGAGCGTGGAGAGCGACATCACCGGCCTGCTCCGCGTCCGCGACGACCTGACTCTCACACAAGCTGACCTGGAGTCCCAGATCGAAAGCATCACTGAGGAACTCGTTTTCCTTAGGAAGAACCACGAGGAGGTGAGAGCAGCTGGCCACTGCCAGGGAGAGGGGTTTGGAGTGGCAAACACAAACAACCTCACTAGGAAGCATTTCTATCCTTCCTGGAAGCAGCATAACCATGTGTGGCCCTAAGAGACATTCGAGCTGTTAGGGATCAAAGGCTGAACACTCCTCCATTCCAGGAATGAAGGAGTGAAGATTTTCTCTAAGAAAGATGAGGTGTTCAAGAATTGCTACCCCAAAAGTACACCAATGGGAGCCATGACTTCTGCCCTCATTCCACAGCTCCAGTTCTGGGGAAATCATTTTTATGATACTTTATCTATGACATAACATTTATTGCTATAAAATAAGTAAACTGTTCAAAGATGAGGTGCACTGAACAGTACTGTCCAGGTGATTGTCTTGCCCCAAGGTACTATTAAGGATTAGTCCTATGTGTGTAGCTGTTGAGTTTGTGTGCAGTGCCCAGGAGTGGCAGCTCCTGCACTGCTGCTAACGCAGTCCCGTTGCTGCAGGAGCAGGAGTGCTCCTGTGTTGAGTTTGTGTGCAGTGCCCAGGAGAGGCAGCTCCTGCACTG
Source organism: Regulus satrapa (assembly GCA_013396955.1). Lineage (NCBI taxonomy): Eukaryota > Metazoa > Chordata > Aves > Passeriformes > Regulidae > Regulus > Regulus satrapa. Next base: position 62,839 of record VWZN01021492.1, read on the forward strand.
CTGCTAACGCCGTCCCGTTGCTGCAGGACCGGGACAGGCTGCGCAAAGAGGCGAGCGGCTCTGTGAATGTGTCAGTGGATGCAGCTCCTGGCATTGACCTCGCAGCTATCATGGAGAAAATGAGAAAGCAGTATGAAGAAATGGCAGAAAAGAACCGCCAAGAAGCCAAAGAACATTTTGAAAAGCAGGTAAAGTGAACTGCTTAAACACCAGCAAGAACCTCGGTCATGCCTGGCTGCAGTTCACAGTCCTTCCATTCCTCATTCCAGACTGCAGAACTGAACCAGGAAGTTGCCCTCAATATTGAACGGCTGGAGGTCCAGAGGAAAGAGATCACGGAACGGAGACAGATTTTCCAGAACCTGGAGCTGGAATTACAGTCCCTGCTGAGCATGGTAAATAAGCAAAATAAGGACTGTGGGTAGCCAAGAGTTACACAGACAAACACAGAAATGCGGGGCTTTGCAATCAAAATGTTCTTTTAACAGAAGTGTGTCCTCTCAGTAATATGTCACCGTTCTTCCCATGGACTATAGAAACAGACCCTGGAAGGCTCTGTGGCTGAAACGGAAGCACGGTACAGTCTCCAGCTTGGCCAGATCCAAGGAGCCATTTCCAGCCTGGAGGGTCAGCTGAGGCAGCTCCGAGCTGACATGGAGGCGCAGAACACCGAGTACAGCATCCTGCTGGATGTCAAGACTCGCTTGGAGATGGAGATCGCCACGTACCGCCGGCTGCTGGAGGGAGAGGAGAGCGGGTGAGCACACACATGGCTTTGCGTGCCCATCTGGGTTTTGTGTCAAATCTGCCTCTCTCCAACTGCTCTGGGGTGGGGAGGCCCTTTGGCCGGTTCTCGGCCGCACAATCAGAGCAGGCTGCCATTCAGGCTGGGCTGCTGAAGCTGCTGTGGAATTTCGGGGTGGGCTGTCCCAGCCTACAGACTGTCACACTGTGAGCTGGGGAGTTTGGTACATGTTCACATGCCAGGAACACCAGTAATGCAGTTTTTGATCAACCAGTCCGTGTGGGTTAAGCAGAGAGTGGAAATTCCCCCCAGATTCTACCTGTCCAGCTGTTCTGGCTCAGGAACTAGACGGGGTGTACCTGCGTGAGCTGGTCCTGGCACTGCAGAGATGAATCTGCAGATTAACTGCGCCTATAGCTCATGCTTAGCAGGTTTCACTTTAACTGAGAGAACTCATTCTACTGAGTTATCTCCCAATTCAATGTCTTGATGAAAGGGGATTAGCTATCCTGATCAAACACATAGGAAAAGCACAAGGATGTTTCTTCAATATGTGAGTTGCATATATTTACATTTTCTAATTTGTAATTTGAACAGGCATATAGAAGTGTCGATAGCAGAGGCTGATAAAGGTATGTCTCACTAATTTCTTTTTGTTTTGATGGTTTCCTATTGAAATGCTATGGAATGAAGTGGCCTGATATAAAACAACAGTTTCAGAGCAAAGAATCAGCCAGTGGAATCTCACATCAAGAAAGCAATCAACGATATGGTTGTGCTACGGGGACTATACAAACCCAGGTTTATATACACAATTCAGGTGCCCAGTGTCAAATCACAGACTCACCTTCCCCTTTCTGTGATTCTGCGTCCTCAGAGAGCCAAGAGAACAACAGAGAGTTACTGAATTCCCCTCTGGAGAGCTGCAGAAGCATCTGCTTCTCCCTGCTGGCTGCACAGGGAGACTGAGCTCCCAAGTTAACACATCCAGTTTGATAGCAAAACCTTCCAATCTGTGTAAGCCTGTTCCAAGGTTTTAGGTCTACAAGGCTGTGCTAAGCTGAAGTAAAACAAGAGTGCAGCGGGTATTGAACCCATAGTTCAGTAGGGTCCACTATAGTCTGTGGCTGTACTCAGTATCCAAAAGAGGAGAAGCCACACCCTGCACGCTGCAAAAGTTCACCTCAAGCACCTGGGGACTGAAAATGCTTTTTGATATTTCCTCATCGACTGCTGCTACTGCAGCAATATTACTCTGTCAATGTACTTTGCATTAAATTACTCCTCTTTTCAATTTCCTTAACAGAATCAAGCAAATTTAAGAAGATCAAGACAATAGTTGAGGAGGTGATTGATGGCAAGATTGTCTCCTCTGAGGTCAGAGAGATTGAAGAGAAGATGTAAATGGCACCAGAGGAAAAGATGCCTCTGAGCTCCCTGGAGCTGATGCCAAAACGAAAAGATTTATAAAGAATCTGACCTAATTCACCCTAAACCCCAGAAGGATTAAAAAATGCCAAACCATAAAATCTTTTATTGTTGTTGTTGCTTTTGTGGGGGAGCATTAATAGTAATCTGTAAGTCACAACACAGAAGACTTTGGGTTTACTTACATAGTGACTAAGCACTTGATGAAAAAAAAAATCAAATCAGACTGGTATGAATGTATAATTGCTTCCAACACAGATAAAAATGAAAGTATTAGGTTTTAAAAATGCATTAAGACATCAATTCAGCACACCTTTTCTGAATGTGAACTCCCACTCAAACATAAAGCAGCTTCATTTCATTAAAACCTGATTTTCAAATACATAAGAAGCGTCAATTTGCTTTTCCTAATATATTAACATGAAAAAATAAATTGAAGAAGCCTATTTGATAATTTTCACATTCTGTGAATGATTATACCACCAGGGACTACAGCAAGCCAAGCTATTTTATCAATAAGAATATATTTGAAATGATCTTGCTCTCTCTCCAACCTTCCTGTGCCAATAATGTTCCCTGTCCCTCGGAGAGGCCCCTGTGCCACACCTGCATTCTCAGTCCCAGGAGTTTACATTTTCCTCTTGAGAACATAAACACACAAAGCTCTTCCCTATTAAATCTCACCTGTCCACAGCTACGTACTGTACATAAACAGCTGCCAAAGAACTAATCCTCTGCTTTTCCTGCCCCGAGCCGCTGAGACCAGGCTGGCAGCTCATTTCCCCTGAAATGCTTTGCTTCCACCTTTGATCTTCCGCTCTTTTCCACCCCAAAAGCACCCCATGCTCCTGGGTGCGGATAAATCAAAATTTAACACATTTCAGTTGACAAATCCAATGATACAATTAAGCCAGGACAAAGGAAAAACAATTTTCCATTTATCAAAATAACTTCAAAAGAAAAATAGACTGGCCTGGGAGGGTTCCCATGCCCAAACCTGCACCCAGAAGTGCTACATTTGATCTTTAGATTTGTGTTATAAAAATCACCAAATACAGAAATCAGATTTCTTATTTTGAGATAACAGGAAACTATTTATCAGAGGTAATGTCAGTTCCCAGCTCCAAAGTACAAACTCTTATATGTTATAGACCATATGCTATAGACTAGAAGCATATCACACTGAGGTATCTCAATGATGAAAGGGTTCAGGTATAAACCCAACTCCAAATCCAAGTTTGTATATTTATATTTCCATATTAATGATCACCCTGCAGCCCACTGAACACCCATGTGCCCTTGGACACCTGCTGGTCATTTTTCTTACTTCCTATCAAGCATCCAGGAGCACTAATCCAGCAGGGTCTCCTGTCAGAAGAGCATTCTGAAAAAAAAGACATTGCTGCCACACAGGCTGAGAAGCAGGGATCAAAGGGATCATTCTGCTGACTTAGCAAACTCCTGTAAGAACAGCCCCAAATGCAGGAAGCGCTGAATCTGCAGTGACAAAACAATTATTTAGGAGGGATTTAAATGCGATAAGAACTTTTTGTGCTCCGTTGCACATGGCAGAACACAATCGTGATGTCTCAGCTCCACTCCACCCACTTCCCCTCATACAAATACCTGGAGGGCAGCAGATTTCCACTCCCATTGGCAATTTCGGTCGGCACGTATCATTTCGGTTGGTCGCAACGTACTAAACTGACATCCCCTCCAAAGAGGAGGGAGAGAGGGAGTGAAAGCTCTCCCAGGAGGTGGGGACTCCTCCTGGAACACCCACTGCTGTCCCTCTATAAAGCTGCCCGTGCTGTGCCCTGCTCTCGGTGGTGCCCTCCCATCCCAGCTCCTGGAGCACCATGGCCCTTTCCGTGCGCACCAGCGGCGGCTCCCGGCCCTTCTCCTCTCGCAGCGGATTTGGAGGGGCATCTCTGAGGACGTCCAGCTCCAGTGGTGCAGGAGGCTTTGGTGGCAGTGGGCTCGGGTTTGCCGGAGGCTCTAGTGGAGGGTTTGGTGCAGCTTCTCTGATGGGTTCAAGCTCTGGTTTCGGCGGGGGCTTCGGGGGCAGCTCGGTTGCAGGATTTGGGAGCAGCTTAGGCAGCGGCTTTGGTGGAAGCTTTGGAGCTGCTTTGGGGGGTAGCTATGGAAGTGGCTTAGGCAGTGGGTTCGGAGGAGGTTTGGGAAGTGGCTTTGGCAGCAGTTCAGGTGCCGCTTTTGGAAGTGGCTTTGGTGGTGGCTCAGGGACTGGTTTTGGAGGTGGGTTTGGCCCTGCTGGTGCTGGCGATGGTGGCCTTCTTTCTGGCTCAAAAAAAGAGACAATGCAGAACCTCAATGACCGTCTGGCTGCCTATCTGGACAAAGTGAGATCTCTGGAGGATGCCAACACCGAGCTGGAGCGCAAAATCCGTGAGTGGTATGAGAAAAGCGGCCCTGGCACTGGCACCCCTGGGTCTGGGAACGACTACAGTAAATTCTACCCCTTCATCGAAGATCTTCGAAACAAGGTAGTAAAGCAATGTATTTAATGTATTTAATGTAGGAATTAAAGTAACAAATTGCTTTAGGAGACCAAGAGCACATTTATCCTTTGGTACTTTCAGTGACCCCAGTCACCTTGCACTGGTGACCTGTGCTGAATTTTTCCTGTACGTTAAAGCAGTTCTGTAGCTGTGTCGCACAGTGATTTTTAAAATCTGAATAAAGGAGAAGGCAGGGGAAGGGTGGAAAACCCTTGCAGAACATGAAGTTTAAAGCCATTACAAAGGCACGAAGCCTTTGGGCTGTAACATAATTCTCTGAACACTGTTTGTGTACTAGATCATCAATGCAACCATCGACAACGCGAGGATCATTCTGCAGGTCGATAACGCCAGACTGGCTGCTGATGACTTCAGACTGAAGTAAGGATAACTTAATGCTACAAAAACTCCTACTAATATCCTCAGGAAAAAGTTCTTTTCTATTAAAGTCCCTTTCCTTGTAGAATATTTGTAATATAACTATTAAACAATATTATAATAATTATGTGCATTTAGTTTTCGTATGAAAGCTAAAATAAAACAGATTAATAGCTTACATTTGACCTCACGGGCCATGTGAAAAATAATATTGAATCCTTTATGCACAGATATGAGAATGAAGTGGCTCTTCGGCAGAGTGTGGAGGCTGACATCAACGGCCTGCGCAGAGTCCTGGATGAGCTGACCATGACCAGGGCAGATCTGGAGATGCAGATTGAAAGCCTGAATGAAGAACTGGCTTATCTCAAGAAGAATCATGAAGAGGTTATTTTTTTTTTTCCCTTTGTGAATTCATAACAAGACACATGAAATTGTGAAACATCAAATGACTCCTTCATTTAAGGCAGTGGGAGTTTCTGGATTTCATTATATGTTGTGTTTACTGTTATTTTCTGAGTTTGCTGAGTGAAAAAGTGTGAGAAACAAGCTACAGATCCTCGTTGAAACAGAAGTTATATCACATATATTTCTTTACATAGATTTTGGTAGAACTATTTTGTCTTTCATTAACACAACCTTCTCTTTATTTACAATCTCTCCAGGAGCTTCAGGGCATCCAAAGCAGTGAATTTGGCCAAGTCAGCGTGGAAATGGACGCTGCTCCAGGGACTGACCTGACCAAGCTTCTGAATGATATGAGGGGACAGTACGAAGTCATTGCCGAGCAAAACCGCAAAGAGGCCGAGGCGTGGTTCAATGAAAAAGTAACAACCAGAGAGAGCAAACTCAGCAAAATGCACGGGAAAATGAGTTCAATACTTGGAACAGTAAAATTACACCCCATTCTTCCTTGTCATTTCAGAGCGGGGAGCTGAAGAGGGAAATCTCCACCAATACTGAGCAGCTCCAGTCAGGAAAGAGCGAGATCACAGATTTAAAACGGACTCTGCAGAGCTTGGAAATAGAGCTGCAGTCTCAGCTTGCCATGGTACGTTCTGGGAAGCTGCTGACTGCTCGGAGCCAATTCGGCAACTTCAAAAGGCTTTTAGAACTAATCCTATTCCCTAGAATTGAGTCTTTGCATTTATTTCCGATTAAATCCTATATTCTTTTAGTTCCTAAATAGCAGTAATATATCTAACTGGATTGCAAAGAGCATGTCGCAAAGCAGATGAGTTTTTACATCACACGTATGGAAGTGACAAGGGACAGTTTTCAAACGGGTGTTTTCCAAAAGAAAATAAAACCTTCTAAGTAATGCAGCTTTCCTCACTCTCTTCAACTACTTCAGTTGGTTTTGTAACGAGATTCTTTTCCTTAACCAGAGATTATTTCATATCCTTACACAGAAAAAATCCCTGGAAGACACTTTAGCAGAAACGGAAGGTGGTTACTGCGCTCAGCTGTCACAAATCCAAATGCAGATCGGGAACCTGGAGTCCCAGCTTTTCCAGGTCAGGGCTGACATGGAGCGCCAGAACGCCGAGTACCAACAGCTCCTAGACATCAAGAGTCGTCTGGAAATGGAGATCGAAACCTACCGGCGCCTGCTGGATGGAGAATTTGTGTAAGGAACTGCTCGACACAAAATATCTCCTTGGGCTGCTTTTCTGTAGAGAAATTCTTTCCAGGAAAAAAGAGGTAAAATAAGTGGAACATTCTCCGAGCGACAGTGAGGCACATAGAGTGATCTGAAGTATCACTGTGACTGAGGAGAGTGAGCCATTCTGCTCACTGTTTAAATAATCTATCAATGCCAGCAGGAAAAGGGAATTTCTCCTGATTCTATCAAACACCCTGCAATAGTGCATGTCTCTGATTCCCTTTTAGGGGCGCTGGACAGGCGGTTACATTTGAAAGCTCATCCCTGACAGGGTCCAAATCTCAAACACAATCACTGGACTCTTCTCAAGGTAGGTAGAACTTGATTGAATAAAATATTGTTTCTAAAGTCATTGCTGTAAATCAAATAATACATGTTATCCTGTTTAACTACACCATAGAGTTCATTAAAATCAGAAGCCAGTTGGAAAGGAAAAGGGGGTGCCTGGTCATGTGCTGCTTTGGTTTATAATTTTAAACTCATTGATAAATATTTTTTGTTTTGTTCATGATGTTTAGATCCAACCAAAACTAGAAAGATCAAGACAATTGTCGAAGAAGTGGTAGATGGAAAAGTTGTTGCATCCCACGTTAAGGAAGTTGAAGAGAAGATATGAGGCACAATCTGATGTGGCAACGGATCCATTTGCTCCAAGCCAAAATGGAGAAACAATTCTATTCTTTTGTATGAAGTGATAAAACGTTTGGCTTTGTACTAAGAATCTTTTAGATAAACAAACTCAGCACTTTCATTCCTTGCAGACATGCAATATATTTCCTGCTTCACTCTATCAGCGTTACCTGTATGATTTCCATGGTGTTCTTTAAAAACATAATCAAATCTCTGTTCAATAACCAGAAATATGAAGCACAAATTTAATCAGATTTGCCTTTTTATAATCTTTAGTAATCAACAGATAAAATAATTTTGTTGTTCTAACCTAATTTTCCAGTTTTCATCCCTAATAAAAAGGACTCAAGAAGCTTCAAGGTATTAGTGTCCCTTTATTCTCCACGACCTCCTCCAGCTGTGCGGTGAGCCAGCAACAAAAGATGAACATTGAAAGCAGCCAGAATTCCAATTTCCATATGTCCTAGGAAAGATGCAATTGCTTACACTTACCTTGAGCCTTCAGGAATCTCGGAGCCAGGTGTTCCCTTTGCACCTGAAAACAAAGATAGAAAAAGAAAGCATTGGTTATACCATCCCGAGTGCAATACCTTGGATTCCTCATGGTTTCCTTGTGTAACTGTTCTCATCCCATCAGTGACAAATACGGCCAATATTTTGGGTTTAGAATACACAGAACGAGGATAATTGAGACACTGGGAGAAAAGAGAGTAGACAACAAAACCTTTCCATCTCAGTCCAGGTCAACTGGAAGACAGTCAGCTAAAGAAAATAAAATCCAAACACAGGATCCTTTCACAAGTGCCAACAGACACAGCCAAGAACAGGGAAGCCTTTTCACACCAGGAGAGTTTTAAGTGGTACAGTATTTTGACCTCAATAAAGATATGTGTCTTGTGAAAGTTTACTGCCTGTTTTATCATTTCATTGATGTATATTCTCATATAGAGCTTAAAATTTATTTCTATTTCTCTCTTTTCTAAATTTTAAATTTCTATGGAAATCAATTGTTTTTATTCCATATCTGATACTGTGCACTACTGAAAAAAAAATTAAATAAGCAAGAGGGAAAATGAAATAGGTAAGAACCATTCTTAGCAGACAAAATCATTGGGATCACACGGTGCTCCAGTGAGCAGGAAATGAAGAAGCACAGCCCAGCAGACAACCTGTGCTGGACCTGCCTGGGAGCTGCCAAGAAAGGGGTCAGAACCCCACATCCACTGCATGTTGTGTGTACTGAGCACACCAACAGCTGGCACAGGCACTGAAACCGCGGCAGAGGTAACCCAGAGCCTTTCCCTGACAACAGCGCTGTGCCTGAGGTGTACCTTCACCAGAAGTTTGTCCTCTGCAGAAGAGGAGCCAAAGCCCTTACCACAAGTTGCACCAGCTCTACTCAGGACCAGCAGTACTTGTTCCTCTCCCTCCCTGCGTGTTTGTGCCCATAAGAGGATGCCCAGGAGCCCGGCTCGTTTCTGAGACGGGACAGTCCTCAGCCCTGGGTCAGGTCGGACACCCGAGGCTTCACCTCACTGAGCCTCAAATACCTGCAGGGATGGAAATCTGTGAGATCCCCGCAATGGTGGAGGCACCTGCCAGCAGCCCAGCTATGCTGCTGGGAGGCTCTGTCCTTCCACATCCTCTTGCCAGAGCATTCCAGCCGGGCAGCTGCAACTTTATCCTTTGCTTTCCCTCTCTCTTACCCTCACATTTCGGAGGTTCTAAACCCCCACGGTTACAGCGTAACAAAAACATCAAGACGCGCACACATTTATCTCGGCACGGAAGCGAGGAGCGGTGCTGGCAGCGCTATGAGCGGCCGCCGGGCCGGGNGAATCGCTCATCACCCGAAATCAGATAAAGACCGTCAGCTCAGCAAGGACGCAGGTAATGCCTCCTCACAGCCACACACCTTGCAGCGTACGGAGCCATTCCCTGGCCGTACAGTTCCTCCCGCAGCCTCTGTGAGGTACAGTAATTCCTTTCAATGCAGCAGATTTTCGGGGAAGGGATGTGATTTTACCGCAGTAAGATGTGAACTAGAAGAATCGAAAGCAGATTGTGTTAAGGGTATGGATTCACGCCGAACGAATGCCGTGTAATTCGTCAGGATGCTTTGCTGTCCCTGCAGCCGGGCTATTGCTGGGATTTAAGGGATGATGACATAGGCTGTACGGGGTAACCTCTAGCTCCAGGGAGTTATCTCAGAGGAAAAAAGAATCCTGAAGAGGATCCTTTGATATACAGCAATATTTGCCATTTTTAGCCCTCTAGTAAAGTACACTGTACCTTTGCAGGAACTTCTTTTTTTTTGCTCACAGTGAAAATTATGTTTTGCTCTTCAGCAAATATCAGTTGTTCTCTCATGCAGCTTGATGAAATGTTACCAACACACAACGCTGCTGTTAGGGATTGACATACCAACAGCTCTAAACCCAACTGAAACCAAACGGCAAACCGATTTTGAGCCATCCAATGTGAAGAAGTTCAGGGGGGAGTCAGGGATTCTGTCACCTTGCAGCCAGGTATGGCAGGAATGCCAGAGGTTTGTTTTAAGGCCAGGCCAGACGCTGCTGCAGCCTGGCTGATCCACACGGCAGCTGCACACCCGACAGCGAAGCCAAGTTTATCTTTGTGCTGGCACAAAGCAGCCAATGCACATTGGTTTGATCCTGTCACGCAAATCCTGCAGTACCCGGGCAAGAAAAGGGGAAGCAAAGAACATTGGGGGCTCGCTTGTGGATGAGACAAATGTCGATTTTTCATGAAAATGATCATCTGGCAAAGTTGCAATAGGTCAATATGTACAGGGGAACAAAACCCTTATTTTCCTCGGTTCATAAGACCTGAATTAAAGAGATTCTTTTCTTAGAGTCAATGTCATCATAAGAACCTGCATAAAGCAGGAAAATATGCAAAAGAGCAAATGCTCTTTCAAGGGCTTATGGCATCTTCACCACTTGCAGGGAAACTCAGAATCAAAAAAGAAGAATAACTTCTGTAAGCCAAACAATCATTCTGGAAGTTACATGGAGGAACATACTATCAACATCAAAGATAAGTCTAAATCTAAAATGACCCCACACATGATCAGGAGTGGTTTTTAAAAACTACTTTTAACAGGATAAAAGGAAAAAACCTCCAAAACCCTGAAATCAAAAACGCATTACAATCAAAGCACTTGATTCAAACTGGGAAGCTTGAACCACCTGTACCTCCTTTACTCCAGAGGTGAGTACGGTCTCAATACAACTGGGTAATTTGTATGAGAATTCCTCCAGGACAAAGGTGCCAGGGATGGAGATGTGCTCAACCCCTTGCCATCAAACACAGGGGGATAAGGGCTTTGCCTGTACACAGTACAGAAAACACTAACTCCCCACTGTGAGCTTTCACACATAAATACAGCTCTAAAAATCCCAGCCAGACATTTTCCTGTGCCAATCCACTATCATTATTTGAATATTTCATATTGTTATCTCTTGTATGTCCCCTGTAGTTAGAAGAAGGTCCAAGTCAAAGAATGGACAAAGATGCAGAAGCACTAAAGGCAGCCAGAGCAGAACTGTGCGAAGCCCGACGGCAGTGGCACCACATGCAGATCGAAATCGAGTCTCTCCACGCCGTGGTAAGAGCCAGAAACGAAACTTCACCGAAAAAGAAATCTTGTGCTTGATGCAAACTATCCCCCAGTCAATTGCTGTGACAGTCACAGGCGGCGGGCAGCAGAAATCCATCACGGGAGCGCTGAGCTCTGGGGGGCCCCAGCTCCCACACGCTGACCCACCAGGCTCCTGGTCATTCTGCCTCACCAATTCACAACGTGTTTATGAGCTTTTTGTAATGTGTGGACCAGATTTATCAATTCATTCCTGATAAAATGTCAGCTGTTTCTTCAATTCAGGGGCTACAGAAAAAAATATACAAGAGCACACAGAGATTTCATACAACACTGAGCTGAACATTGTTTAAGTGGCAAATCAAAGATCTGTAAATTAAAGGCAGTGCATTGCACTTTCATCTGATCTTAAATTATCTCAGATTTTACTGAAAAATTAGCCAATGCACTAACTTGAAAGCTTTACTCCTGTTCTTAAAGAATAATCTTACAAGAACTGATGGAAAAAGACGCAGTTTGCTAATGAAACCATGTATACGGTGCAACATCTTTACACACAAACTTTCCAAACCTGAAAATATGACTTAAATTTCACAGGAAAAGGGTTTGGAACGTTCGCTGCGGGCCACGGAGCAGCAGTACCACATGCAGCTGCAAAATTTGGAAGGTGAGATTGAATGCTTGGAGAAAGAGTTGTTGGAAGTGAGAAGGGGAATTGAGAAACAGCTTCGAGAGCACGAAATTCTCCTGAACACGAGGATGAAGCTGGAGGAGGAGATAGCGACGTATCGCAGTCTGCTGGAGCAAGAAGAGAGCAGGTACTCGCTGCTTAGAGAAAAATATCTCCAATTTCTTCCATTTCTGGAGGTCTCAAATAATTAGAATTGTAAATACATGAACTAAACATTAAAAAATGGCAGTGTAAAATCTTCTCCAAGTTCAGGAATTAAAGTAATTCCATACTATGAGATGCCTGTAATCACTTTTTTTCCCCCCTCAGGTTCCGTTGCTCAATTCCTCCCCAGAAGGATGACAAAAAGCCCAGCACTAGCAAGATCACCTTTATGCTGCCTTCAGGTGAGTTCCACACCTTCTCTTTAAGGGATTTTGGCCCTAACTGTTCACAGCTACTGACAAATTCCTGAATATTAAAAAAAGGACATTTTCCAATGTAGGGGAAATACCTCCAGGTTCTGCCGACTGCCCTTGCCCTTCTGCATGCTCACTGAACACCTGTGCATTCTTTTACAGAGGGTGTAAAGAAGCACAAACCAAAGAAGGTGGAACTGATGACAAAACAAGCAATCCTAGATGGAAATATCATGAAGGAAAGTGCTGAAGCTCATGGCACTGTACAGTAAGATAAACAGGAATTTCCCAAAATAACAACTGGAAGTAAAGGGTGGAGGTTATATTTCAGTAGCTTGGAATTTTCTGTTATTCTGTATCTGTTACATTGTGCCCACAAAGCCCAGGAGCTTCAGAAGCACAGTGAGAGCTCCTGGAGCACTGAATGGCAGTGTTTAACAATACATTACATTTTAAAGTTCTTTTTATTAGCATTGGCTTCATAAGCAAACAATACCATGCTAGTGCTTCTGATTTGTAATTTTTATTTCTGTTAAGAATGAAACTATGAATAATTCATCTTGCTAAGGCTGAAAGCAGAGAGCCCAGGCCACATTTGGGAAGTCCCTCTGGGGCATTATTTATGCACATAAATTCAGACTCAGCTGCTCCAACTTGCTCCTTGGAAACTCCTACATCTCCCCAAACAGGGGAGGGAGAAGCTGGCTTCCAAGCAGGCATGTGAGAGTCTGTTAGGATGTGTTATTCACCTGAAATTACATTAATAGTGTTGGATTGCCTCATTTTATTTTTTTCCCTGCTGTTCTTTAAGCTTCTTTGTAGACTAATTTAATGTTACCTTTAAACACGCTGTAGAGGGCCATTCCTAACACTGAACCACCATCAGCTGCTGAAAGAATTCATGCCATGCTGAGCTGCTCCAGACACACCCCACAGGTGACGTTCCTTTTTGTGCCCGAGCTCTGCTCAGCACAGCCTGGGATCTGCAGGGAGCTGCTCCTCGGTGCAGAGGGCTCAGCTGCCGGAGGCCCCAGAGCCTGACTGGCAGATCGGAATCCTGTCACACACACAGGATGGAATCAGCAGGATTTGGATGCCCCAATATTCCTAGATCTGCTGGCTTTTCAAGTCTCCCTATTTGACTTTCCCCTTTTTTCCCTTTAATGTAAGATAGCTCCACATTCTGAGGTTTGTATCTAAACTGGACTTTCTCCTTCCTGTTCTGAAGGTTTTCAGATGCAGGAATTCTGTCCTGCCCACTACAGTACTGAGGTTTCTTGCAAAATTTTTCAGCTTGGATTCCAAACTTTCTCCTTGGAAACAAACTGCCTAATGCATTTGGAGTAGTAGTTTTGTAGCCATGTCTACCTGAAAGTACAAAAACAAGAACATAATGAACCCTCACCCTTTATTTAGCTTCTCTTGAGGGCAAACCTGTCCAAAAAACCACCTCTGGTATCTCAGCACCATATGAAATAACTCCTCATGATGCCATTTCTCTCTCTGGTTTAAAAGCAGCTCTGAAGCTAGATAACTAACATAGCCTAAAAAACATAAATACATTTTCTTTATTGTTTCAGGACAGAAAAGGTGGATGAAGTCATTAAGGAATGGGAAGGTTCTTTCTTTAAGGACAACCCTCGCTTAAGGAAAAAATCCGTCTCGTTGCGTTTCGATCTGCACCTGGCAGCCACAGAGGAAGGGTGTCTGCACACGAAAAAGAAATCCCTCCCCGACATCGAAGTCAGGCTGGTGATGAGGAGATCCTGCAGCATCCCATCCATCAAACCTTAACCTCAGCCAATTCCCCCAGAGCGCATCCACAAGGGGCTCTGGAAATGAACTGTAGCTGTCTGCTCCAACCACAACATCTTCCCAAGCACTTGGATCAATCCAGTCAAACCACATGAGTCCTTTAAAGGAAAGGGGGAAGAGCGAGGGGGTTCTGCTTCCAAGAAACCAAACTTTTACTGGTTTTATACTCTGGGTGCAGCCCTTTCATAGAATTTCACCAAATATTACAAAAAAATTAAACTAGAACTTTATAGGTTGACGTGTTCTGCCTTTGTAAAAGAGAACTTGTTTTCTCTTTCCAAAAATGAGAAATGCCTATTTGCTTCTCTTAATTATTCAGTACTTGGTTCATATGATGACTGGTGAATCCTTGCAATAATTTATATCACAGCCGTCATACTTCTAGAAATATATTTTAAAATAATACTTTCTAACAGCAAAACTTACATACAAATATACTTTTAAAATACATGAACTATTAACAAAGAGTTTTCTTTTTAAAGTGGCTAGTATTTTTAAATTCTTTTTTTTTCAGGCAACAACGGAGCAAAAATGTCTTTCCTCTACATTCTTATCCATCCATTTTAAAAGTGTTGTTACAATCCAGTAACATTTTAGCCATATCGTTCAACTGATTTTGAAGCAGTAATTTCCCCTGAAAAATCAATCATTTTCCTATGTGTCCACACACACCTGCACTACGAGTCTCTTAGCCAAGGCAAATGAAATTACTCTCTAACTGTCAAACAACCATTTGAATGCTGGTATTCCATTAATTTTGTTCATTATTAAAATATCTTTAACAAATTCCTCTGCTGACAAACGCTACAGGTAAGTGACTCCGTTGATGCAGTCCATGTGACAAGCCAGTTCCACCAGGGTGCAACTGTTACTACTTCAAATTAAGCGGGAAAAAGAAGGGCTACAAATTCCAAGTACAATTCAACCAGACCCCTTAAGTAGCTCCCACTCCTACCCAAAGTAGCTGTGGGCAAACAGAAGCGGTACACGGAGGAGCAGCCATCCTTCTTTAAAACCTCACAGGACAAATTTCAGACAGAGACTCGACCGAGATGGTGTGAAGGTTTGTTTTGCTGTGAGGATTCTGAAGGGGAGCGATGGCACAGCTCCCACTGCAACGCTGGCCTCGCTGCGGCCAAACCCAGCACGGGATTTGCTGGATTACAGCAGCACGGAAAGGATTGATTTCAGTCAGTATCTGCCTTATTACTTCTGGCACGTGTACAAAAGTGATCCTGCAGGTTGTCCCCGAGTCGATTTTCGCTTCTATCCTTTGTTCCTGCTAAGGACAATGCATCGATATTGCCCCGTCCTGTCTGTACTGTATCAAACTCGCTAATTATCCTAAACTAACCTGAGCTGATGTTACCACTCGAGTACTTGGCATCCTGAATGTATCAGCCTGCTCCAGTATTTTCACTATGCAGCTTTTTTTGGGTTTGTTTTTTTTTTGTGCTTAGACTCTGTACATTTTACAATACTTGAATTTAAACTAAGTTTTAATTGCTTTAAGGCACTTTAAACAGGGATACGAATTTACCAAAGTAAATGATAGTACTACAATAAAAAAAGTGTTAAAAGGGAGTTTGTCGATGCATATTGTGCGTGTGTGTGTCAGTGTCTTCTCCTTAAGTGGAAAGGAGGAAAAGAGAAATGCAAAATAAGACTTGCAGACAGGAAAATCTGTAGCACTGTAACAACAAGTGTTTTCTAAGATCCTCTCTGCAATTAGAAGGACACAAATTCCCTCAGAATCTTTACTGTAACATGTGAGTATCCTCCTGCTACAAAATCTACTTTTTTTTCCTGGTAAATCCAGTCACGCTGGCTATTTTCTTCCCGGGGTGACTTCCTGATACTGATTTCAGCAGCTTCTACTACTCCAGGCCTGGTTCAAGTGGGCAGTAACTGGTTTTAACAAAGTTTTCACCCCTTTCAGTAAGCATCTATTTTTGCATTATTCACGGATCCCATCTCTTCAAATGTTTACTTTTTGTTCACAAAGTAAACTTCCACAGCTGTCAGTGTGAACATCAAAATAATAACATCTCATTTTTTAGGTCACTTTAAAGCTGATTTTTTTTAAAAAAATGAACACTGAAGCTCAGTACTATGGCAGAGAATTCTTAATTTCTGTGCTTCTATAATTAAATCCAGAGCAGCTGAGCCTCTGCCAAGCAGCACCTGCAAACGGCTGATGTAAAAACGAGTTTTATTGTCTCAACCTACTTCCCAGTGAATGTCTGTCCTCATTCCAGAGCTTATGAAACTGCTGGTAATTAAAAGAGTTGGGTAAGAATGAGTTTTTACATCCCCCCGGTGAGCACGGTGCAGTATAAACAATTCTATTAAATCATTAATACCACTTATATCTCGTACAGGATATTAAAAAGTGTACGCTGGCAAAACCATTCATTATCACGAGATGGAATTGAGGCAAACAGCATAGTTTGAAAGAAAAAAAAAGGGGAATAAAACAATGTAAGAAATAATCCGGTGGCTTTGAAAACATATAATGATTGAGAACTGTTAGTATGGAATGTGAGTTTCCATAAATGCACTTGAACACCATAATAAACAATTCAATTTTAAAAATAAATACATTTAAAAGAATTTACATTTTAAAACTAAAGATAAATTTTAAAACAATTAATAAATATTTCAAAATTTCAGTTTTTAATTTAACATCAAATGTAATTTACACTATCAACAAACATATATTATTAATAAACTAGAAGTGAATGTATGAAACTAGGGGGAAACCTGATCAAAAGCAGGGAGAAAACCAGGTTATTTTTAGCTCTTACAAGTATTTTCTCACCTTTTCTTTATCTTTTTCTGTCCCAGTGAAGCTGATGAACTAATGTGACGTATTTTGCTGGCTGAGGAATCTTCGCAACTCTTGACTTAATATCAAATCGAAGGCACAGATTATTCTGCTGCATGTCCGTAGTGGGTACAGTCAGAAGAGACTAAGCAGATGAGGGCAGAGCTCTTGTCTCTTTATTTGTTCATAAGTTTATTTAAGCATGAAAACCAAGTGTGGAACTGTAGGCATCAAGGAAAAATGGGCCCAACTTGCAGCAAGCCATGTTCAGTTAGTTTTTCTTCTTTTCACTTTCTGCCTTTTGGGTTAGGCAGGTACCATCCCCCTTGGCTTTCCTTCAGATCCACCCAAATTCTCCCTCGTGAATGTCTAGAAATATATCTTACTGGCCACATGAGAGCACGCCAATGCCAAATGTTCAATTCCAATGTCAAACTTTCAAGTTTCACTGCTCATGTTTTCCTATGTAATTCGGTCACTTTGATAATTTTCAGAGTAAAAATCTCTTAAAGCTGAAATCTGGAAGTCTTCATCCTCCTCACACCCTCAGAGCCTCAAACCTTGTTTGATATTCGTGAGGGTTTTACCTGTGTGTGATAACTTTGCTGATTTCTGAAAGGAATTGCGGACAATTCCATTGCTCCCAGACTGGGTAATTTATAATCCTATGTGATTCAGCAACAGCGTGTTTTGAGTTGGCCAGGCTGATTTAGTTGACAATTATCACATATTATCATATTTATTACCCATAAATATGCCTTCGCTACCTTCTCAATCATCTGTAACGCCATCCTCCTCTTCTCCCACACGCCGGCACCTTCCTGCTGCCCTCAGGGCTCATCCTGCTCCACTCAACCTCATCTGGAAGGAGGATGGGTTCCATCCTCTTGGGATGCTGAGGGGGAAAAGGCACCGAACTTTTCGGCACTACACTGTGCCCAGACCAGGATTCCCCAAGCGCTGACGGACGGTTCACCTGCCTTCCTCGCTGCTTTTATTGGATATTATTTGGGCTCTGGCACGACCTCGCAGTGTTTTCCGTGGCTTCACGGCATCTCTGGGATGTTTCAGGGACCGTCCGCTGTCCCTGAGGGGGAAAAGGCATCGAACTCCCCTCGGGGGCTGTCCCTGAGGGGGAAAAGGCACCGAACTCCCCTCAGAGACCGTTCGCTGTCCATGAGAGGGAAAAGGCAGCAAACTCCCCTCAGGGGTTGTCCGTGAGGGGGAAAAGGCACTGACCTCCCCTCAGGGGTTGTCCGTGAGGGGGAAAAGGCACTGACCTCCCCTCAGGGGTTGTCCGTGAGGGGGAAAAGGCACTGACCTCCCCTCAGGGGTTGTCCGTGAGGGGGAAAAGGCACTGAACTCCCCTCAGGGGATGTCCGTGAGGGGGAAAAGGCGCCAAACCCCTCAGGGGCCGCCCGCAGCTCGTGAGGGGAAAAGGGCGCTAAAGCCCAGGGGGCAAGAGGCGTCCGCAGGCCCTCTCTGCGCGCCCGTTCTGCGCCGCAGATTCGCCACCGGCAACCACTTTTCGGGGCACTGCGAGCGGGGTGCCCGGCGCGGGGGAAAGGGACGAGGGCGGTGCGGAGCACTGCGGGTTTGGGGCGCCTCAGGAGCCCCGGTGACACCCTGCGCCCCGCGAAGCAGCGCCTCCCCGCCGCTAATGGCGGGGAAGCCCGCTCCCCGCGCGGCGCCCCGNGGCGGGGGGCTCGGGCCGGCTTCAGCCCCTCACCGGCAGCGCCACGGGGCTCGGGAGGGCGCTTGGGCCCGGGGAGGGGGCGGTGGGACCGAGGGATCCCCTCCGGTGGCCGCCTTGGGCCCGCTCGGGCTCCGCTCGATCTCCTCGAGCGGGCCCCGTGTGCGAGCCCGGAGCGCGGCGTTAGGAGGGATTCCGAAGGGAGTCGCAGCCGCCGTGGCGTTATTTGAAGAGAAAGGTGGGAAAAGCACTTGGTAACAGCGCTGTTTGACGCACTCAGACAGGGTTCGCTGCTAAAAGGTTGAGCATTGCCTGTCGGCCCGCAGCTGCCGGGCTCGGTGGTTGTTGGATGTACCCTGTAAAGGAAATACATCGTTTGGTCATTTATGTATTAACACCAGATTTCTGAAACAGTGAGCGTAAAATAAAGGGGTATGTGCTTTTTATTCCTTAAGGGACAAAATAGGTTTATTTAGACTCTTTAATGTGAAGGTCACCTAAACCTGTGTGCTTTTGCACAGCTGTTTAAGGCCGGGTTCCTTCGAAAGTCCATTAATTTTTCAGAGAGATAACACCTCGGTTTCTGAAAATTCTTTTGTCTGTATTCCAAAATTGACAAACTTTGACAATCACCGGTATTGATAACAATCAAAGCTTCAAAGATCTGGTTGGGGGAAAAGGCACAACACTTACTAGCATGATCTTCTTTTGTCTTGCAGAAGTACAAATATAATGTCAGGTGGCTGAAAATTTGACTGTCAAAATGTCAAGTAAGTTGGGGTTTTTTAAAAGATTTTTCTTTATGGTTTAAAGCTCTGGTTCCACAGAACCTGTTTGTTAGATGATGCCATTGTTCCCGGCATTAAAATAAATTAGCAAGTGTAGTGACTAAACTCTTGGCCTTAAATCCTGCTGTGGCTGATT
>VWZN01021492.1:82810-120656 GCA_013396955.1 Regulus satrapa
CAGCTGTTTAAGGCCGGGTTCCTTCGAAAGTCCATTAATTTTTCAAAGAGATAACACCTCGGTTTCTGAAAATTCTTTTGTCTGTATTCCAAAATTGACAAACTTTGACAATCACCGGTATTGATAACAATCAAAGCTTCAAAGATCTGGTTGGGGGAAAAGGCACAACACTTACTAGCATGATCTTCTTTTGTCTTGCAGAAGTACAAATATAATGTCAGGTGGCTGAAAATTTGACTGTCAAAATGTCAAGTAAGTTGGGGTTTTTTAAAAGATTTTTCTTTATGGTTTAAAGCTCTGGTTCCACAGAACCTGTTTGTTAGATGATGCCATTGTTCCCGGCATTAAAATAAATTAGCAAGTGTAGTGACTAAACTCTTGGCCTTAAATCCTGCTGTGGCTGATTCCCGGCATGTTGTTTTCATAGGAAATCCAGATATCACAGCTTCTATATCCTGTTGGACTGCATTTTTGCTTTCCCTCGATGTAATCGGTGTGCATATAAATGAATTTCATATTCTTCAGTCTTGTGTTTGAATGAAAGGCTGGGACGAGAGCAATGGGGGGGGGGTTCAATTTTTCTTTCTTTTTCTTGTGCTGCTTTTTGCTGTTCAGTGGCAAAACGCAAAGTCTTTCAGAGTAGAATTTGCTTGTTTTTATAAATTCCTTTTAAAATGTTTGCCACAGCAGATGCCTTTAAGAATTCATCCAGATTTTCAAGAAAAAAAAAAGTGCTTACATTTCTATCTTAACAGAAAGGCCATCCTATGCCCCACCTCCCACCCCAGCTCCTGCAACCGTAAGTATAGTAATTTTTCTCATTAACACAGAGCTTTTAGTCACTTTCTAGAGCAGTAATTATGGAGTTGCATCACTTTCCTGTATGGGAAACACATTATTAACGTGATTTAAAAATCGTTTAAATTAATACCAGTCTTTTTTGAGAAGTTTGGGAAAGAGAAACGATAAATTTGTTTTGCCTTCAAGGCTGGATCTCGCTGAATTTTCTGTGAGCAGTCACTTGTCTCAAGTGACTCACAGTGGGGTCGCAGCAGTACTGGAATAGTTAAGAATCAAGTGATAAATGTGATTTTAAAACACCCTGCTCAGCCTGTGCCCAAATCATGGGCACAGCCTTTCCCACATTTCAGCTGTACTGAGCTGCTTTTCAATGGAATGTGGGATTGTGAAACATCCTGTTAGAATGGGGGCAGAGTAATGAAACGCTCCTGGTGCCAGTCTTGCATTCCTTGAAATCCCTGGTGTTTTGGAGTCTAGGGCATGGGAAATAGTTTGCTTTCTAGTAAAATCGTGTGGCCTGACACTGAGGAAAACATCAACAGGAGCTTTGAATCCTGTCCAGTGACATTCCTGGATGTGCTACGGCGCTGCAGTGCCAGCGTGCTGTGGGCAGGAGCTGTTTGAAAGGAAATGCACATCTTTGGTCACATCTGTGAATAGTTTGGGGTTTAGGGCAAATCCTTCGTGCAGAAGATTGAGCAAAGATGCTATAGTGAATTTTTTTTACCAGAATGAATTGGAAAACAGTTACCCAGTAGTGCATCCTTGATCTCTGCAGGATGGGAGTTAGAAGGAATGTCACCCTTCAAATTTATTATGCCATACTTTACAAGGGGAGAAGCTTGAAAATGTTATAATGCATGAATACAAGTTTTATGTTTCTCTAAGTTGACATAAATAAAACTTGATTTGCTCGGAGTTTTCGTTTTGCACACAGCGAAATAGATCTGTGGCAGTGTTAGAAGGAACACGCTGGATCCACTGTGACCACTGGACTCCTGCATCAAGAGCTGTGCACACACACACACGTGTGGCTCCTGGGGGATGTAGCACGGATACAGATGTTTAATGGTTCATGTTGATGTGGTACAGTCCTTCAGAAGGATACATGAAGCACATGTCAGAACTGCAGCCAGTGACATGCATTGCCTGTCTTGCAAGCAGCTTTTCTTTTGTATTCTATTTTATACAGTCCTTCACGTGATGGTCTGTGCTCTGTTAATGCAAGTCACAATGCAGCCAAATAACCTTGCTTGTTCTTCCACAGCCAGTTCCAGGTGCTGCAGTCAACAAAATCCCAGTAATTCTCAAAACTGCAGTACTGTACCCGAAATAAAAATTCTTCATGTGATGCAAGGTAGTTCCTGGTAACATTTAAATCCTGTCTTGCAGAAATAAAGAATTTAAGCAGACGGAGATTACAATTGTCACCTGGTTTTATTGAAGAGGTGTAGTTCAACACATTCAGAACCTGTTATGGTAATACAAAAAAACTGTAGTGAAACGATGCCTTACGAAGCAGTGAATGTGGATGTTATGAGCCCAGGCATACAGATGAGCACATCAGCTGCCGTGACTGAGTTAAAAACTTGGCAATAAAATCTCTCATGAAGACTGACTGTTAAAGGATAATTTTCCTCTGCACATGTGTGTTTAGAAATAAACTCCTGCAGTGTGTCTGCATTGACCTGAAACCTTCCTAGTTACTGTAGTCAGCTCCTAGGACTCTTGTGTTCAGTGTTTGTATGTATCACACTTTGGTTCTTAGAGTCCTGAACTTCTCTGTCAAAACTTTACAGCTGTAATCTGGAACAGGTCCAGCCAGCAAACCCCTTGAAAGGCTTCTGGGAATGTTTATTAGGGCTGCTGGAGAGTGGAACACTGTGGAAATAACATTTAAATGTCCAGAAATGCTCCAGGCTCTTGTAAATCCTAATGGAACCACAGTCAGGACTTAATGACAATTACCATGGAATAGTTGATCTGTTTTTCCCAGCAAAATCGGATTGGGAAAGGGAGGATTATGGAAAAAAGAAATTTACTTGAGGAGGGGTATACAGGGAACCTGGTGAAACTTGAGTGTCCATTGCTAGGTAAGAAGGGAGTGTAAAGAAACAAGGTGGTTTTATTTTCTGTGTGACTGAAGTGAGAACAAACTCACTTTCACGAATGAATGAAGATGTATTGATTAACTTCTGAATTGTCTCGGATTTGGTGATGTTTTCAGACAGTTGAAAGTTTTTAACTTACAGGTCTTACTGCAGATGTTGAGTTCCTCGGTTCTGTCAGTTTACAGCCTGCCTTATAACAGAGGGACGTCTTTGGGAATTGTCTTCAGCCCTTGGCAGTGGAGCACAAATGGTGTTTTGATAGATTTCCTCCCCTGCCCCGTTTGTTGGAAGGCAGAATTCTGGGAAGAAAAGCAGGCAGGGATTTTCATTGGTGTAATAAATGTACTGGGGATTTCTGCCCCATCACTGGGTGCTGTGTAATTTTCACCCTCAGGAGACAAGAGTCTTCTGAATTCCTTGGTGCCTTATGTTGGAAAACTTTATTAGCCAGTTTACAGAGCTGAATTTACAGAATACTTGTTTAAATGAGTTACACAGTTAATAGAAATAAAATCACCAATTTCAGACAGAAGTTTGTAGTGACACGTTTACTTTAAAGTCCTGTTTCCTTACTAGGTTTATACTGGAGTAAGATGTGTGTGTTGGGAAGACACCAACTGCTACACCTCATTGCTTGTTTGAATTCTGGTTGCTTTTGCATGCCATATTGCAGTTCATTTTCATTTCTGTGTTCTCCTCGTTTGAGCTCATTTCTCATTCGTGTTTTTGTCTCATTTGTTTCCATCAGCAAATGCCCAGCACCCCAGGGTTTGTGGGATACAATCCATACAGCCATCTGGCCTACAACAACTACAGGCTGGGAGGGAACCCGGGCACCAACAGCCGGGTCACGGTAGGAGAATCAACTATTACATCCTCCGGCAAGCACCAGGAACTGACCAGAAATGGCTTTAGGGTTAGGTTCTTCGGAGTCTTGGCTGCTGCCACTTCTTTATTAAAAAAAAGAACAAACAAAAACAACCAACTTCTAATTCTTACTCCTCACCTTCCCCCCTCCCTTCCCCTTCACTCTGAAACCTTTTGCAGGAAAATGGGTTTTTACTCAGCAGGGAAAACTGGTAATGGTATATGATGCAGACATCCAAAAAGACTTTGTGGTCTTCAGTGACCACTGCATGCATAGGAAAAGGTTCTGTAGCTGGGTGTGAATTTTTTGGAGGGAGGGAGCTGCTCTTTTTGCTGAGGTTCATTGGTACAAAAATAAGGAAGAACATTTTGCAAACTGGAGATCGTTGATAGTCGTTGCATCATCCTGTTGAGCCATGCAAGAGGTACAGGCCTTTATTTTTCTTTCTAGTCTTGATCTGGTAATAACTGCACAGTCTCAAGTTCAGTCATTATTTTTTCAACAAAAGTGTGATGTTGATAATAAAATAGAATCCTTTCAGCTCGTATATGTGTCGGTGTGTGGGAAATAGATGTTACATTCATTTTTTGTGGAGTAAACAGAGCGAGATGGAGACAAGTGATGAGGGAGGTGACAGCTTCTTTCAAACACGAATCAAGTCCTAGCACTGTATGCAGTTAGGAAACAAAAATAGACAGTGGAAATATTAACACTTTTATAACACAACAGAAACAGAGTAAATCCCTGATATTTTCTTCAGTATCTCACAACTTTAAGGTTTTTCCACGTAGAACTTTGTACCTCAAAACTTCTGATCAGTTTGGAAGGTGATACAAAGATATCTCAAGGATCCAATACATGGTGCTTTTAAAGAAACGTACTCTTTTTATGCCTCTCATATAAACCTTCTTTCAGACTTCATATATGAAGTTCATCCAATTTGTTAAAGTATTTACAGAAAGGACCTTCCCCTACAAGCTGGAATTGACTGTCTGAATGGATACTTTGCTTACACAAGCCTAAGCCAGGTTTTGTCTGAGAACTTCCATTGTTTCTGTATGTCACAAGCATACACAGCCTGCTCTGCCATGCATATCCCAGTATATGGATGGTGTCTTTAAACCTCTCTTAATTTAAAAGCATTAAACAGTTTCCGTTAATGTTTTTCCAACCCATCTGTATGTGTATCTATGTATACATTTTGGTAATGCATATGCCTCATGCACATTATTTATACACAGTTCTGTATGCATTATTCATAAGAGCTCCATAAATTCAGCAAACAAAAAAAAACCCAAACCTATCAGGAGGAAAACTGAGTATTGAACATGAGCCTTCTGGGCTACACCCAAGTATTGATCTACAGGCCACAGCCCTGAAAGATCTTGAACCTGCTTTATATTTTTGTAAATTTATATTTTATATTTATGTAAATTTACTAGAACTCCTGGCATATGGAAGTGCTGGAAGAGTGGAGGGTTTCAGACCCTGCAGGTGCCAGCGGCTGTGATATCACTGCCCTCTTTTAGGAGCAAGCCCTGTCAGGTGTTCTGTGGGCTGAGGGGATGCAAGGGGACCCAGCAGCTTTCCAGCAGCAGCTTTAAAGCTCCATGGCCTTCCGTGTGGGGCCAGCTCTGTCTGGCAGCGTAAAGCCAAAAGGAGACAGAGCACAGGAGCATGTTCCAGGCTAATTGGGACAATTCACTACAGCTTGGCTACAAGTAGAGCACATCTCTACCTTTTAGCTGCATAGGGTTGTTTTCTTTTCATAAAGAGTCTGTTAACTGGCTCCAAATTACCACTGACAAATTTTGCAGAAAAATAATTGCTGAAATTATATGATAATGTGTCTAACTTAATGTTTTTAAAACTTTTTCACATGTTTTTCCACCTGTACAGTGGCCACATTAAATTTGTCAAAACAGATAAAATAAATTAGTCCTCAGAAGTGAGAAAAAACAGCCTGCTGGGATTAGTATTTCCATGTCAGTTCCGAAGCTGTGTAGTTAAGTTTTAAGAACATGGAGCCCTTTTGAGGATTTCTCTAGTCACTGCTCTGTCAACTTACAGAGAAAAGAACAAACTTACATTGGAAATTATTCCTGTGAGCACCAACTCTAGCTAGTGCTCGTTCACTTACAGACTGGGTAATTTTTTTTCGGTGATGTTGCTTGCTTCTCTTGGTTGGGGGTGTGTGAATGCACAAGAATGAGAGTTTTCCAAAACGAGCGTGTGTAGGAACTGTTCAGCGATGCCATTAACGAATGGATTTATCCGGTTCTTTTATAGGCTTCCTCTGGTATTACCATTCCAAAGCCCCCCAAACCCCCAGACAAGCCCCTGATGCCCTACATGAGGTACAGCCGGAAGGTGGGTATTGCAGTGTCCATCAGTAATAAAGTCAGTGTTCGTTTGTGCTAACAATTAATTGCTATGATCTTAGTTTCAGCTTCTAAACGTTGACTCCTAACAGCCTGCGCTCTCTTAAGGGGATGTAAAGTACAGAGTCTGCCCTGCAGAACAAAGGCAGCAGTAGTCTGGTCACACAGTTGCCAATTTCTGGGGGGAAAAATGCTAAAATGCTAATTCCTACCACTGTCTGCTGACAAGGATCCCCCCCGCCACATTCAGAAGTTCCTGTGACTTACTGACAGAACTTTTTTATATAAAGGAAGTATTCCTTGCGTTTTCTGGGCTTGGTGCAGTGCTGTAGCTGGACTGAAGAGTAGCAATGAGTGGACTTTGCATGTTCTCCTTCACCACCCTAGCCCGTGGCAACGTTTGCTTCGCTATTCTGTGAACTGTTTGACAGAAAGTAGGAGAGAGACTCTTGTGGAGTCTGGAATCTGATGGGGCATGGGGAGGGCATGGCAGCCTGGCTGAAGCGGGTGAGCCAGAAGGAATTTCTTCCACTTCTGGTAAAGTATCTTTACCAGCATGTCTGTTTTAGGCCAAAAAAACATCAACACACATACAAAAAAAAAAAAANTTTTTTTTCCCTATACAGTTAGAAACCTTTTTGGTGGAGTCAGAACTTGTTGGAACTCAGATTGATCAGCAAGACTGAAATATTGTGAAATGTTACATTCTGATCTGAAAAGCTCAGTCTCTTTGTCATAATCTACTGCTGGATGTGTTTACTCAGTAGCATTTTTTCCCCGAGATGCAGCGATGTTCATTTAAGAAGAGAATTGAGAGGGTTAAAGGCAATATTCCCATGACACCAAAGCCACTCAGCAATTGCCTGGTTCAGTAGCTGGCTTCCTACTGACTTCCTGCCCCAGAAAATAATCCAGATAGTTTAGCCAGACTCATTCCTAACTTTATCCTGTTTTTCATGGTGATTCCAGAAAGAACACTGAGATGACAATATAAAATGTTTAATTTGGAAGTATTTAGATATCATTAGTAAAGCTCCAGCTGTTTCTGTTAAGGTCTGGGACCAAGTGAAGGCGTCCAATCCTGATTTGAAGTTATGGGAAATTGGCAAGATTATTGGAGGAATGTGGCGAGATCTCACTGATGAAGAGAAGCAAGAGTATTTGAATGAATATGAAGCTGAAAAGGTAAATGGAAGAAATCTGGGATGTTTATTACAGCTGATTCTTCTAGGAACTTGTCTGAGAAGAAAAATTCATCTTCCCCATGCAGGGGTGTTTGAGGCATTCACGAGAGCCCTGTATGTAACTTAAATGGAAGTTTGTCCTGACACATCTCTTAGATTTCTTAAATAACTGTGCATCAACTGTGACTGGTCAGTTTTTAGACCTAATTCAAAATGAAGTATTTATAATTGAGTGTCGATTTTAACTGTTTAATGAATGGATTTGATTGTACAACATCAGTATTGAAAAGATTGTCTCAACACCAAAATCCTCTTTCAAAAGTGGTGCTCTGCAACTACTGCTGTTGTCATGAACATGTTCCTAAGAGACTTCCAGTCACGTGGGGTTTGGTTTTCCTGGTGGAACTCCACGCTGTGGCATTAGTGTTTTGTTTCTTAGTAGAAAATGCTACCACTCGTAGGGTTTTCTTGTGCTTTTGTTTTGGTTTTATTGATCTTAATGACAAGAGATGCCAGCTGCCTCGTGTCTAGATTGGTAAGTGTTGAGCACCTGTGTGAGACTGTTCTTGTGATTCTCAGGTACAAAGGGAGAATTGTCCAGCTGATGTGTTGTGCTTACACCTGGCAGGCACACCTCTGGCTGCCTGGTCAAATCTCAGCTGGTTTTATTCCAAGGCAGTAGAGAAGTACTGCAAAGCTCAATGCTCTTAGCTGAGAAAAAAAAAAAGTCCAGGAATTCTATTTTTATCTTGGTAATGATGTTTAGATTGTAAGCTCCTTGGGGCAGGGGCCAGCTGGTTTCCATTTGTGCAGAGGATTCTGGTCCTGATCATAAACAAATGTTTTAGGTATCTTTAACAATATTATAGGTTATATCCATTTTTTCATTAGAAATATCTCAAATCACTGTACAAAATACTAAAACTGAGATAAACGAGAGCAATTCAAAGGGAAAAGGTATTTGAAAGAAAGTGAAAATAGTGCTGCTGTCCTGCTGCCAGGAGAAGACAGGAGTCTGGCTGCAGCTTTCTGTGCCATCCCAGAGCAGGGATGGGCCAAAGAACGGACAAATCTTAAGTGATTTTGAAAAGTGGTTCATGACATACTGGCATAAGGAAAGAGAAGAAATCAGAATCACAGATGTTAGTTAGAACTCAAGAGAATTACTGAGAAATTTTATGTTTGCTAATTTCATCGTACCAGAACTTGATCATAAATGTTCTGAGGCGTTTGAATTTGAAATCTCAGAAAAAAACAAAAGCTGTCGTAAGACTTCCATGTAGTAAAACTGAAAAGTACCTAAAAACCAGCTGTGTTTTTAAAACACAAACGACTATAGAAGAAGTTCTAATGTGTAAAAAAGCCTGAGAGAGATTCTGGTCATTTGTGTCTCAGGCAGACGGTTCAGATTCAGCTTTGTCTGTGTGAGTTACACAGAGAGCGCAGTTGCGGCAAGGTGGGAATCACCCAGTGGTGCAATCAAACCGTGTTGGTCACCTTTCAGATCGAGTACAACGAGTCCATGAAGGCCTACCACAACTCCCCTGCCTACCTGGCCTACATCAACGCCAAGAGCCGCGCCGAGGCGGCGCTGGAAGAGGAGAGCCGGCAGCGGCAGTCGCGCATGGAGAAGGGGGAGCCCTACATGAGCATCCAGCCCGCCGAGGATCCCGACGGTAAGGAGCCTGTGTGCACTCCCAGTGGGACACTGATGGCAGCACAGGCCGTGGAGATTACAGAGAAACCACCCACCGTGTGCTCCTTCCTCAGCGCTTCTTCACGTGGCTTCGTTTCTGCTTTGGTGCTTTAGTGCCCATGTTCGTTACCGCGTTTTGTTCCGTGCAGCTGACTCTGTTCCCAAAAGTAAGGTGGCACCCGTGGTAAAAGTTATTCCAGCCCTTCTTAATTAAGTGTGAAGTAATGCTTAATAGTTCAAACTAAATCAGTCTGCTTACAGCTCCGTAATGGCTTTAGCACATGCTTTAGAAAAGGCTTAGATGCCTGATTTAATCCGGCTTGGATGGAATGTTGTGCTTTATTACCAGAAGCACATAAATCTGACAGGCAGAGTTCTGGTGTGATTAAGAGCACCTGAACTTTGAATGTGTTCAACAACTGTCATTTGAGATTGTTTGGGGAGTGAGGTGCCCTTGCTGCTGACAAGTTGATGAGAAGATTCTCAAAGTTTATTTGACTGCAAGGAAATGCACCCCACCCAGTGGGAAAAGTCAGCCTCACACACCTCATGGCTGCTTTTAAATTCATCACCAAATACTTGTTGAAACCTGAGGGTGAAAAATGTACTCAGTTACACCCTTTTTTTTCCTTCCCCCTTGTAAAAGCACACCCCTGAGATAAAGCTCATGGCAAACAACACTTTCCCCCGTGTGAGGTAATTGCAACATTTATGTAAATACACTTCATGCCGGAATAGCTGGAACCTGGGGACTTGAGATTCTGTTCTGTGCTACCTGAGCAAAGCAGACTCCGGCAGAGCCAACCGTTACCTCTTTTCTGCTTTGTTTAATCAATGACATACAGTATAACACTTTGAAATAAAGAAACTTCCATTTAATTAGTTCACTTCTTTGGTAGTATCTCCTGGCATGGTGTTCAGCTTCTGGAGATTTCTGTGAATAGTTGGGATAGTCACCTCCACTAGGAATACTTAATGTGAAACAAATTAGACTTCTAGACTTTTCTCCGTGGCATTGTTCTGGGAGATAATTCATACTTGTTGTTTAACTGGTTTCTCTTAAGAGAAATGCACTTATTAATAAATAATCAAATATTCTTAATACATGACTGTGAATATTCAGTGATGAGTAAATGTGTCTCACTGCTTCACGCTTTCAGTTCACAGCATTTTTAAAAAATACATGTTTTTGATCCGTGCTACAAAAGCTATTTATAGAAGCATCACTATCCTGCTGGCATTTTGCTCTGGAAACATGATTAATCAGGAACGGGTCTTCTATTTGGTGTATTAATAGTCCCTCTTATTGTAGAAATGTGGAAAGCAACAGAGTGAATAACTAGGTCAGTGCCAATTTCAGCTGTGGGAAATGCATGTGTAATCAGCTGTTAGAGCTGTGCCAGGTAAACGCTGCCCTGGCCACGTTTTGTCTCTTTTTGTGATTCCCTGATGCTCTGTGTACGTTACTGTGACCTTTGTGACATGGCAGCTGCTGATGTTAGGGCTCGTATTTTGGTTTTTGTGAGCGGTAACGCGGGCCCGGTGTCATCAGCCTCGGCTCCCATTTAGTGGGATGCAGGCAGTAACCCCTCAAGCTCCCGTTCCAGATTACGACGATGGCTTCTCCATGAAGCACACGGCCACGGCTCGGTTCCAGAGGAACCACCGGCTCATCAGCGAGATCCTGAGCGAGAGCGTGGTGCCCGACGTCCGCTCCGTGGTCACCACAGCCAGAATGCAAGTTCTGAAACGCCAGGTTCAGTCCTTGATGGTTCATCAGGTAACAAGAAAGGATGCGGGTGCAGCTAAAGCGCGGTGGGGTTGGGCTGGACTCCAAGTCTTGGTTCGTTCGATCACCTACATGACTGTTCTTGCTGGGTGTCGATGTTCTGTGTGCTCCAGGAGCTAATCCCTGGGATTTCTTGGGAGCTGCAGACCGTGAGACTTCACCTTCTGTGCTGTTTCCTTCCAGAGGGTCATGCTGAACTGTATTTTGTTCTTTGGGCTATCCTAAGCGTTAGTTCCGTAGTTGTTCATTATTACCCCCTATTTATTAACATCAACAATATTAACAATAATATTAATATTAATTAATATTAAATATCAACATTACGAAACCCTCTGTATGCAGTGTAAAAGTCTGCTGGTTAATAAGTACTGCTAGAGTTGTGATTTTGAATACCTGACAGTTCATACTGTTTGTGGTGATTCTTTTTTTGCAGTAAATTGTCTCTATTCTAACACTTTTCACTGAAAGCTAAATTCATACAAAATATATGGTGGAGTCACATCTACATGTTTCACCCAGCTTTGGGCACATGCCTGTGCTTTCCAAACACTCATGTTACCAAAAGAACCCTTTCAGCGTGGTCAGTGTGTGCGTGGGTGAAGCAAGATCAGAATTAGGTAGAGATTTGTTGGTGTTTTTTTGATTACAGGAGTTTTGGAGGGTGGAGGGAGTAGTTGTCCTTCTTTCCTGTGAATTGTGGTCTTTCTGTGATAGAGAATACAATTGATGTGGGAGGTGTGTCTGTACCTGTGAGCTGTGTCTATACAGACCTGTGGGATATGTGTACACAGACCTGGGGGAGCAGAATAGGAAAGAAAATGTGCAGATTTGATGCTGGAAGCTTCACCTCAGGTACACAGTGTTTCATTTCGAATATACCTAAACTGCTACACAGACCCATGTTCATACTTCTCAGTATGAACTTCTGAGCTAGTGTGTATCAGAGGCAGGCAGAAGGATGTTTACAAATTAGAGCAGTATTTTTAAAAGAAGCCCATGTGAAAATTTGTATGCCTAGCTGTACCTTTGCCCAGTTTTTAGGGGACTGCACAGTGAGGTTCTTGCTGTTTGTTTCACTTCCAGCGTAAGCTCGAAGCTGAGCTGCTGCAAATCGAGGAGCGTCACCAGGAAAAGAAGAGGAAGTTTTTGGAAAGCACAGAATCTTTCAACAACGAGCTTAAAAGGGTACAACTCATTTTTTTTCTCACTTGCTCTGAGGAAGCTGCTGGTGGTGCAAGGGCTTGAGTTCTCTGTTCGGTTCTGAGTAATAGCCCAGCTGCTGGGGCAGTGCCCTGGTGGGGAAGGTACAAAGCACAGGATTAATTCCTGCTCCTTCAGTGACCTTTATGGGGGGGACATTGGGTCAGTACAGTTTAGAAGTGCCTCCAGGCTGGCCTGGGTGATTTCACTCAGAGCAGCTGGAGGAAGGTGGCCTGAAGCCACTGCTCTCCTCGGCTGCGTTCACATAACAAGTTTTAGGTTGTTTATTTATTCCCTCTCCCCTTTTTTTGTTAATATGCCTGTATCTCATCTCGCTCCCTGGTTACTTTCAATATAAACTTTGTGAAATCAAAAGGACTGTGCTGCTTGTAGAATAATGAAACTCATTGTTGCGGTTTACTGATGATTTATTTCTCAGGATAACTGAGGTAGTAAAAGAGCTGAAGAGTTTTCCTTTGTTCTGTTTTTAATTGCTAGTTATGCAGTTTGAAGGTGGAAGTGGATATGGAAAAAATTGCAGCTGAAATTGCTCAAGCTGAGGAGCAGGCTCGCAAAAGACAGGAGGAAAGGGAAAAGGAAGCAGCTGAGCAAGCCGAGCGCAGTCAGAACAGCCTGGCAGCTGAGGAGGAGCAGGCAGCCAGCAAGGGGGAGGAGAAGAAGGAAGAGGAGAGCACTCCAATGGAGACAGGTAACTGCATCTCAACATCTGCTGCAGAGTCCTCCAAGGATCAGCATTAAAGAGGCTCTGAGTAGAACAGTTCACTGCGTCTTGGTGAACACAGGCATTTGCCTGCTTCTCATTAAATTTCTAATTTTTAAAAGAGAAGAGGGTTTTTTGGTTTTGTGTGGTGTACCTAGGAGAAAAAAATATTAAACCTGAAGTTAGACTTTGGTTAACTGGGAGCATCTGGGAGTGTTTCCTTGTCCCAGTGTCAGTGTCCAGCCAGGATGGTACAACAGCAATGCTTCCTATGCAGCTCTCAGGCAAAAACTTTCCAGCTGCTTTGTGCTCTGGACAGTGCCAGTAAGAAGTGCTGCTGGATTCAGGAGTCCCAGTGACTAGTGAGTGTGAGTCACTGCTGCAACAGCAGAGTGTAAGGAAGGAGGGACCAAGGAGTTTGAATCCCAGTGCTTCTGTTTTAACAAGGCACGTGGCTTTCTTATGGCTGGAATTCTGAGGTCAGGCAGCTGTGGCTGGCATCGGGATGTTGCTGTGGCAGGACCACATGCATCCTCAGCACTGAGAGATCCCTGAGCCGTGCCTGTCCCTGCATGTTCAAAGTGACAGAAGCAATTGCTATGGAATACTCGGATTTATCATAGCTTCTGTTTCTTCCTAAACCCCAATTGCACAATCTAATAAATACTGGCGTGTAAATGACACTGAGAAATATGTTTTTTCCAGAAGAGCCTCACCCAGAAGAGAGCACAGAGAACCAGCAGAACGGTGAAGAAGGAACCTCCACCCCAGAGGACAAGGAGAGTGGGCAGGAAGGGGTGGACAGCACAGCTGAGGAGGGAACCAGCGACAGCAACACAGGCTCGGAGAGCAACAGCGCCACGGTGGAGGAGCCGCCCGCAGACCCCATCGCCGAGGAGGGTGACAAGAAAGAATAATCACTGACTGGCTTCTGTGTCTCTCTAATGAAGTGCTGTTTGATTTCGGGACGTGCTCTGCGGCTGTTGTACCTTGCCTGCCTCTGTCACTTGTCTCCAAGGGATAATGACACGTCAGGTTATCAGCGTAGCAATGTGAAGGGGCCTGTAGAGGCACAGGGTGTCCTGCAGCAGGCAGAAAAGGAACCTCGTGTGTCTAAACACAGCATTACAGTGTGGAGAGGTGCTTATATGACTTGTGATTCTTCCCTAGAAAGACGCCACTGGTTTTGGTTTCTGTATGAGAA
This sequence comes from Regulus satrapa, assembly GCA_013396955.1. Classification (NCBI taxonomy): domain Eukaryota; kingdom Metazoa; phylum Chordata; class Aves; order Passeriformes; family Regulidae; genus Regulus; species Regulus satrapa. The sequence continues at coordinate 96,766 of VWZN01021492.1, forward strand.
ATCAGGGCTTCTCCCTTTCTTCTGGTGCCGTGCACACAGTGGCACTTCTCCCCAAAAGCCTTTCCTGCCCCTGTGTGGCAGCAGGGAGGTGCAGGTGTTTTCACCTGTGCTGCTGTCCTGGCCTGACTGCACAAGGGACCTACTCCTGGCAGTGGCACTGGCTTTCTGGAGAGGCTGGAATGTGGCTGAAGCATTCTGACCTGTTCTTACTATGCTGCAAAAAATCTGATGCCTGCCCAGGGTGTCCCCTGGAGCCTCTCCTTACCTAACAATCCCAAAAGTCCCCTGTGTCTCTCAGATACTGCACTGCACGTCAACAGGGGCAATTTCTGCTGCAGCTGACCCAGTCTGTGCTTTTAAAGAAAGCTCTCAGTCCTCAGGAGCAGCACCAGAGTGAGGCTGAAAGTCTGGGGTTTAGGGGTTTTTGGTGTAACTTGTTTTTCTAGAGTAGCTGCTCTGCTGTGGTGGAAACTTGCTCATGGTCTGCGTGTGGCATGTCAGGAGATCCAGTTCCAAAGGGCTCAGTGTAGTCTTGCAGGAAATGACACATCATGAGGGATTTTTTTCTTCTGTGGCGCGGGATTCTTTTCAACAAGCCTTTGCTTTTCTTTCCCAATTAACTCCTTTATTTGCTACCAAGAGACCCTGGTGTGGCCTCAGCCATAGACCTGGCACAGAACAGAGCAGGAGAGCGTTCAGACACGCACATGTTCTCTGAGCAGACAGTCACTGATATGGCACAAATGGTAAAAAATAGTAGTTTTGGTTGTCACGAGCTTTCAGAACCTCTGGGGACTCTACAAATGTACTGAAAAGGCCATAATTTGCCCTATATAAGCAAAAGCCCACAAATAAATACACTGAATTGTGGCAACAGCCATGGGCCACTACTTCTTGACTTTACAAGTGAGAGAACACATAATGTTTCAATGAACCGATGGGTGTTTGCAGAGCAGTGGGTCTATCAGATGGTGTTTTTTAAATCCTTTTTTTTTTAATGGTCTAAAAATAATAAAATCCAACGTGTTTGGTTTTTTTTAAACCCACAGTGGTCTGTTCTTGTCTTTTAAGGTAGTGCCCGTGTTCAGTTCAGAGCTGTCATCAGCTGTTCTCCATCTCAAGCCAGAGGAAAATAAGCACACAGGATTTTATTTCTTACACAGTAGCAGCTGCTGGCTGGACTGGAGCCCTCCCCTGACCCCGTGGGGCCCAGGTGGTGTTCCACCCCTCAGGTACTGCAAACCCTTGTTGTGCAACAGCTTTTATCTGCAGCAGCCCTAGGTTCTGTAGGCCAGGAGTGCTTTTCATCTGCTCCAAATTCTCAAGGTGTATGTAAATAACTAATTATTGGCAAAGACGGGTGTGTGCAGCTCAGGGTGTGTATGTGAAGGAGTGGGTGTCGTCTTCACCAGTGAAATAACTTGTCCAAGCACATGAGAACGTGAAGAAATGCCCATGGGCAGCACTGGAGCACTGACCGGCCCCATGGTGCCTGGCTGAGGTGCCTACAAGGGACAGGAGCATCAGGGACAGCCTTGGGAGCCTGACAGGAGAGGGACAGCCTTGGGAGCCTGACAGGAGGGACAGCCTTGGGAGAAACCTCCTCAGAGCAGCCTGGAGCTCCTGGTGGGCCCCGTGTCCTCCTGGAGCTCCTCAGTGGGATGTTCTCAATGGTCCCTGTGGCCACCTGCAGGTCCCCAGCAGGGCCAGGAACCCTTCCTGCCATGAGGAAGGGCCCTCATGCTTTGCTGCTGCTCCTGCTGGAGCTGCTCTGTTTCCTGGGTGCCCTGTCTGGCAGGTGCTGGGTGCAGGCTGAGATCTGGGGTGCAGCCACCCCCCCTGGGGTGCTGAGAGCTGGTGACTCCCTCACGCCCCCGGGGAACTGCAGCAAAGAGGCAAATCCAAGCCTTGCATCATGCGAGGGAGTTGTTTTCTTTGGTTTGTTTTTCTCTTCAATAAAAACCAGGGGTTTTCGAGTCTGACTCAGCTGTTGTGACCTCTGACATCACCGTGGTGCTGCTGGTTTGCTCTGCAGGCAAAGGTTCTCATCTGTGTTGGGTCCTTGTTGAAAATACGCTTTTATCTCACCACAAAAACACACTCAGTAAAAGTTACTATGAAGCTTGGGTTAAAAAAAGAACTGATCTCAGAGTTTTTTTGTTGGTTTGGGTGTTTGTTGGGTTTGGAGGTTTTTTTGCATTTATGTAATTATTAGATTTTATCATCCCAAAAACCTTCTAACCTACAAAGCTGGTACAGAGTAACGGGTACATAGCACAAAACGGGCCCAAAGTGTAAGTTTTGAAAGGGATTGAGATGTTAAAATACGAACCAGGCACCTTGTGAGGTTGTTCAGAAATGATTCACCAGGTGAAGTGAACCCAGAGCCCAGGCCTCTGAGAGCTTCATGCACCCAAATCCCTTCCAAACCCCTCACCTACATACAGGACTGAGCATGGCTTCCCTGAAAGACAAAAGCCTCATGTTTGTGCAGCAGCTGAACTTTCAGGGAAGAAAAAAAATAAGGAAACAAGGTTTAAAAAGAATATATATATAAGAAATCACCTGTGTATCACCTGGACAAGTCTTGCCAAGTTGCTCTGCCTGGAGCCAAACGAGCTGCAGACGCTGCTCACAAGAGAAGATTATGCTGGTGACAGAAAGAAATAAAACAGATTAAAGAAGCTTTACAGGAATAAAATATCAAAGCAAATCCGAACGCTGGCACAAAGGGGTGGCTGGGGCAGCTCGTGTGTGTTCAGAGCCTTGTGCTGCAGCAAGGCAGCTCAGGGCAGGAGCAGAGACCCTGAGCCCTGGCCTGGGGAGGCCTGGGCAGCAGGTCCAGAGCCCACATCCACACCTGTGGTGGTGAACCGGGGGTGAGGAGGGTCCTGAGAAGGGTGGCCAGCAGGCAGGGAGCAGCTCAGACCCTCGCTCTGCTCAGGCCTTTGCCGAGGTGCCTCCTCTACCCCAGGATGTGCTTTTCCATTTCCCACCAGCTCCAAGTGCAGCTTCTGGGCCTGACCTGTCCCAAGGAGCCAGGGTGGGTTTATTTCCTGTTTTTGTTTTCATTTCAGTTTTGCCCTGAACCTCCATCCAGACAGGCTATGCCGTTCAAGTTTTATTAAAGCTGTTTTGGATTTTTTTTCCTCAATTTATCAAAAGCTACTCGAAGCACGTTTGATCAGTCACCAATTCAAACCCCCCCACCGTGCTGCCACCAAAAGTTACCACCAAAACAGTGATGTGGTGTCTTGCTCCTGTGTGACCTCCCTTCATCCCCTTAACTGTCAAGTGTTCCCAGCAGCCCCAGGTGCTGGAATACTGGGGGAAAACACCCCTCATGGCCAGCTGGAGATGGAATTGCTGCAGGTTATGTGCTGGCAGAGGTGTGTGAGCTGCAGCAGGCACTGCCACCAGGCGTCCCCATCAAGCTGCCCGAAGGACACACAGCCCTACCCTTGGCTGTACACGTGGGCAGTGCTTTCCTTGTGCAGGATTGTCCGTGCCAGGCAGCAGCCGTGGCAGCTGATGCTCTGTGTGACTGCTCAGGGTTTGACACTGACTCAACTCGCAGCTGGAGCTCAACTCCCCTCACCCCTGAGAGCTGCTGCTTGGGCCAGCTCGGAGTCAGACGCCGTCGTGCCAACTCACAGTGTGAGGCGTTGGTAACGATTCTCCACAGCAGGGTGAGATGCTCACAGGTCACTCACCTGCACCTTTGAGCTCTCCAGGCACCTGGGTATGAGCTGCACTGCAGAACTGGGGGTTCAGCCATGTCAGGAGGTCAGAGAGGCTGGAATTCCACGTGTTCTCCCAGGCAAGCACCCAGCAAGTTCCATTTTCATCCTGGACTGTTACAGCCAAGACTGTTCGTGCCTTCAAGGAGTTGCAACACCTGCTCAAGACTTTGAATCCAGGCTTGGATCCCTGGATTGGAAATCCCCCATGTACACAGGGGGTTACTGATAGTGACTGGCAAACCTCTCCCAGCAGGATCTGATGACCAAGTGGGATCAGGCGCTTGAATCTGAAAGCCCAGATCCTGCTTCAAGTCATTCTTGCTGTTTGTGCTCTCAGTTCCCTTGTTTCGCTTTGACCTTTCTTTTTCCACAGTCTTCGAGGGGTTTTTTGAAGTGGTTTGCACATATCAGGCTGGTGTCTTATTTTGTTGTAAAGCTTCACTTGTGACTCCAGAAGTCAGTAATTTCTGTCAACAACCAGTTTCAATTTGCTTTTATCACCCGATTCTGTTAAAAAGTAAAGAAAAAGCCATTTTAGCTCTGGCACCAGTTTCAGGGTGGGGAATGCCAAACCAGAAATAGTGACAGTAACAACAACAGAAACCAAGTGAAAAATCACATTATCATGGGTTTATTACAATATTTTAATCCCAAGGATGAGAATCTGTAACAGAGAGGGCTGGATGAGCTCTTCTTGGAGCAAACACTGATAGGATTATTTCCAGTTTCTAGATCCAGTTTTCATCCAAAAGCAGCAGCACCTTTTGAAAAATCTTTTGAACCAGGGAACACAACTCACAGGAGTGATGTTTGCTGGATGGTCAGGGACATTTCAACTCAATTATATTTAAGGGTCATAATGCTGTATCTCTTTAATCAATATCCCTTTATCTCCCTAAACCATATCTTGTTATGTCTCTAAATGATTCACTGCTAACTAATGTTTGATATCCTGTGGGAATTGCCCAGCAGTTTGCTCACCTGGGTGGGAAGGTTCAGACTATCTCTAGACACAGCTGGTGCTCATATACCCCCCACGACACAGTTTCTATAACATCCCAGGAGCTTCTCTTCCCATTTTCAACCACCACTCCTTTCCCATCCATCACTCTGAGGTAACCACTGTCTCCTTCATGTTCAGCCAGAAAGGATCTGTTTGTTCATCACAGCCCCTCTGCATGCAGCCAGGCAGGGCGGGCACACAAGAGGGAGGAGATGCCATGGGAAGCTGCCCAGCCCTGCCCTGAGGGACACAGGGACCAGCAGTGCATGTGGCCAGTGGCTGATCACCCAGATTGCCCTTCTCACCCTGGGGATGGACAAGGGAGTGTCGCTGTCCCTGTCAGCCTGACCCCTCCCCGCTGGTGTGTCTGGATCTTTTTCCCTCCTCACGTCTCCATTCCTGAGCTCCAGGATGAGGGAGCTGCTTTCATGGAATGGAATCATGGAGTTATTTAAGTTGGAAAAGCCTCTAAGGTCACCAAGTGCAGCCTGTGACCGATCCCCACCTAACCAGCAGAGCAGAGCACTGAGTGCCACATCCAGTTGTTCCCTGAACACATCCAGGGGTGGCGATCCCACCACCTCCCTGGCAGCCCCTTCCGAGGCCTGATCACCCTGCCCATGAAGAAATTCTTGCTGATGTCCAACTGTTTGGCGCAGGGCAGATGCCAATTTGGTAAATCTTTTATTTTTCCTCAAAAAAAACCCAAACCAAAACAAAACAAAAAACTGGAGAGCCAGGCCATCACCTAGGACATGATGTGGGCACAAAGCAGGTGCATTCCAGTGACACTGGGCGTGCCCTTCTCTGCTGTGGCTGACCACCACGGGCAGCCGTGCATCCCAATCAGAGCCTAGCACTGTGCAGATTGTTTCCTCCCTCCAGAGGATAAGGATCTGTTAATAACCTCGTGGTGAGATCACAATCATGAAATGTTTCTCAGGGCATCCCCTACACCTGCTCAAAGAACTCTGCTGGGTGAGGAGTCCCAGCTTGATGCCACTCTTAAGGACAGGAATTTACTCACGATTTCACTTCTGCTATTTTATATTTGCCTGAGGAACAACAACGTCAACACCCCCCAGGAGTGACCCTGCTGACTTCCACCACAAACCCCCCCTGGATGTCCCCAGACGTCAGAGGAGGGGTCTGGGCAGGAAGCAGAGCTGGCAGATCCTCGGGTGGGCACTGCCAGGCAGAGGGAGCAGCAGCACAGACACCAGGGTCCCGTCTTGACGTCAGTGCAAGGATGTGACTGGGAAGTACAGCTGGGAAAGGTCTACCCTGAACTCACCAATGCTTCTGTCTGGGCACTCCTGGCTTCCTCCAGCCACAGGGACAAACCTTCCCATGGCTCATGTCAGCCCAAGGGTGGAACGGGGGACGGAGCTGCTGTTTCCATCTCAAATCACCTAAGGCAAAACCAGTGGAAAATAGGAAAATTTTTGAATCCAGGATGTAAGAACATCCCGTGTTGTGCTTCTCTCAGATACAATTCCACCTCCTTAGGCAAAGCCCTGAGTTCTGATTTCCAAGGTGCCCATTGTGGTGCCTGGGAACCCTCTCCTGGAGCTCTGGGATCTCTCCCACCTTGGGATGTCTGTGAAACTGTGTTGGGACATCCCACAGGAATTCCAGTTTTACACACAGGACGGGGATGTGAAACACAGAGCTAAACTTCCTTGTGAAGTTTGAGTGAGTCGCTATTTAATGTCAGGACAATTCAAGATTCCCCAGATCAGTTTGGTTCAATTCAATATTTCAGTTCAAGTGGAATCAATGAGGACTGAAGATAAATCTCTCTGAGTAACTTCCTATGGGATTTATCAGGAGTTCCATTTTCATTGAGAAGTTTGTGGATGAAAGCTGCCACCCAGCTCCTGCTGCAGCAGGTTTAAATCATTGATTTCCACTCTCCTGGATGCTGGAGGGGAGCAGAAGGATCCAGAGACTGGAATACCTGGTAATTTGATTCTTTTTCTATAGTTAATTAACTTTGGAATAACAAACAGGTTCTAGTAGCACAGTGCAATGGCTTTGATGGGCACAGCTCAGGCCTGGCACTGTCTGAGTTTGGTCTGTCACACAGGATCACAGTTTTGTGAAAAGCAGCTCATGGGCCACCCAGGTTCAGGCAATGTGTCAAAGAGATGGAGTCACTCAGGCATGAAATAGGCTGCAAATATACAATCAAACTAAGCAAATATTTAATAAGTGTTCTGTGAACTCCCTGAGTAAAAAACCTGACTGTACAAAAAGTTCAGTGTCGTACATAGACAACAAATCGTTTCTTTTAAATATTCCCATTCTTTATAAGAAAAACAGTTTGCTTGAATGGGCTCTAACAACACAGATTTGGCATGTACCAAAACTTTGAAGTTCAATCTTGAGACCGTGTGCAGAAAAGCTGCAAACCACCTGCCTGCCTCCCCTCCCTCACCCTTGGCTTCAGGCAGCGTGGACATGGGGATGGATGGAGCAGAACACCGCCTGGTGCCTCTGCCTGGAGCAGGGTGAGCACAGAGCACCCTGAGGGGCCCATGCCCCCCGTGCACACCCACAGCTCCCCAGGCAGGGCTGTGACCCTGGGTGAAGCTTGTTACTCCCCTTGATTCTGGGTATTCTGCCTGTACTCAAGGGAAGTCTTTCATCTCCAATCCTCCTTGGTGGAAGTGGTTATGAGATAAAGCTCTCGAGGCAGCGTACCTGCCTGGGTACCTGATGAGCAGAGGCAAACAGAGCAATAAATAGCTGCAGAGATGGGAACGGCAGCTGCTGACTGAGATAAGAACCAGGCGAGGTGCGGAGGAGTCGGCACCGCGCGCTCAGGGAGCACCGAGGAGACTGAGGGTCACCTTGTGTGAGCAGAGAAAAACCAGCACCTGAAAACCCCCAAATCCTGACCCTGAGTACCCCAGCACCCTGTTCCCTGAGCCCCCCAGAACGGGCGCAGAACCACACCAGCACTGGTTCACTGAGAGGGAAGCACTGGGAAGGATTTGGAGTTGGGCCGGGACCACGTTGAAGGAAGGTCTGAAACTGGATCTGAGTCTTCATAAAGGACCTAAGACAATCCACAGGAGCCTCAAAACTACCCCGAGCTTCAGATACATTTAATTTTTAATTTTCCACCTGGAGTAACATGCATGCAACATAGCACTGACATAGCATAAGAAGACAGAGAGGACAAGATGCCAAAGGCATCACCTCTATGTGAGTCTGGCTTAGGAAGAAAAGTGAGTTTGTGAGGAGCTGGAGACGTTTCTGAGAAACAACCCCTCTCTCTGAGGGGGCTGTTCCAAGAGCAGACATCCATGAAATGAAAGCCACTTCTTTGCCTCGAGGGAAGGCATGACAGTGACAAAATGCAGGACCTTTTGGGGAGGACAAAAATACACAGAAAGAGAAACAGGGAAATCACTGAGCTGCTGACAGTGCAGTGAGGGAGAAGGACAAAGGGCTGTTGGTCATGGGCAGTCCTGTGCACTGAGAGTTTTCAGGATCCTGAACAACCTTCCCAAAACAGGTCTGGAATGGGATGGAATGGGATCCTCTGTTTGCAGCACTGAAAGCTCCACAGATGAAGCAGGATTTTCTGGAGAGGGAAGGTAAGAAAGAGCCTCCTTCCCCTATTTCCTTCCCCACAGACCATTCCTCATGTGTAAGCAGAGCCCACTTCACTTCCCTGAGGGTCAGTAACAGCTCCGGGTGTGTGGAACCTGCCGAGGCAGCACCTGAGCACCCCACAGCTCTGAGCACACGAGAAAGAGGAGGAGGAGGAGGAGGAGGAGGGTCTGCCAAATGTCAGTGACATCAGGGAGCCCGTGAGCTCCTCACAGGCGTGCAGGAAGTATAAAAGCAGAGTTCCCCGAGGAGGGTCGCAGGCAGGAGCTGGCGAGGCGGCGCTGGAGCTGGCGGTGCTCTCCCTGCCTCTGTGACTGCATCCTGCTGGAACCACACCATGGACGGGGGTGAGTACCTGGGCTGCAGCCTCGGGATGTGTCTTCAGCTTCATTAGTGATGCCCAGTCCCTGCCCTGTGACACAGGAGGGGAGCGCTTCTATCAGAGTATTTAAACACTATCAAAGACTGTCATCTTCCTCATTTTTTTTTGCTATTTAAAACAAAAAAAAAAATTGCACGGTTCTCTATTAGAGGCTCAAAAACCTCAAATCACTTCAGAAACAAACACATAAAAGAGGTTTGGAGACAATTTTAAGGGGTTGTTTTGTTCCAAAGCAAATGAAATCTTGCATAATTCACACTTTTTTTTCTGTGTTCTTAATTTTAAAAGAGAGCGAGAGAGAGAGCGAACACTCCCTGGCAACATCTTAGTTTAGTGAATCAGTCGAGGAATTGGGAGCAAGAAGAAGAACTGAACTGAGTTCATTCACTCTTTTGCAAATTATTTCTATTAGAGAATATCTACAGGAACACCGGGGCCAGCAGGGTGCATTGGAGATGCAGGAGGCTCGGGGGATGGATGCAGAAAGTTCTGGGGAATAAAGGAAGCTCTGGAGATGCTCCAGGGATGCAGGAAGCTCTGGGGGTTGCAGGGAAAAGAAGGGGCAGGTCCCACAGGACCCTCCAGGCAGGAGCAGAGAATGGGCCAGTCTTCTTTCTCCTGGATGTCTCCTCAGAGCCTCTGGCAATCAAAGGCCTAGGAAATTCCTGGATTTTGGAATCCCTGCATCCAGAAAAACACCCAGCAGGACCTGCCCACCACACATCAATGTTCCTGCTTTGGGTTTTTTGTTCTACTATTGTATTTCGGAGGAATATTTCATTTCCCTGGAAGATGCAGCTTTCTTTAAAACACACCTGGCTCACTTCAGCAGGAAATTTTTGACTTGCTTATCTTGTCTTTTGAATCACAGTTTCCTGAAAGGAGTTGAGGTAGACAACTATTAACTTTCTTCTGTGATAGTGAACAAATGAAATAAGAGCATGGCTGGGTTTCACTTGGTCCTCTCATTCCTGAGATGACAGTGTCCTTCCTCTGCCAGTTGTGAGGAGGGGAAGGGGGAAGAATAGGCTGTTAACTGCCAGTAGTCATTAGGTCACTTAAATATGATCAGCTTTTCTCAGAAATATCTGGTTCTTTCCCCAAAAGCCTCCTGTACTGCTGGAGAAGGGGCACCAGAAACTGGTACATGTATAAAATACAGAGAGCAGGGTAATCACTGCCTACACATTTGCTAAGGCCAGAACTTTTGCTTTGCAATTCCAGATGGCCAAAAAATCATTTATTTCATCACGAGGGTTTGGCCAGAGCAGGTTTGCTCAGCTTTGCCAATGCTCCCTAAAGCATTCCCAACTCCTGCTTTGCTCTCGTGCATCCTTGCAGCAGCAGCCAGACCCTCGTGAGCTGCCCTGGCCATTTGTGTGATCTGATTACCCACCCTCAGGGCTGTGCTCTCTCCTCTTCCAGGCAGATCTGATACCAAACACTTCCACTGTCAGAGGCCTTTGTGGGTGCTCCTGATGGGATTCACTGCTCCTGCAGCTGTTCTTACCTTGCTTACAATGAGCAGCTGGTGCTGAGGGAGATCCAGATAAACTGGGAGGGATCTCCTGTCCAAACTCACCCACCCTTGTGCCACAGCACAGCCTGAACTGTGCCCCAGGTGCCAGCCCCAGAGCACCTGAACTGGGGCCTAAAAACACCTGTTTCTTCCATTGAGGGAGCCTGAACAGCTCAACAGCTGCCAAGGGATGAATCCCACCCTCTGGGCTTAATTTGTGCAGGAAGATTGTAGAACTGGGGGGTTCCCATCCCCTGCCCTGGATGGACCCCTCCCTTCCTTCACTCCCATGCAGCAATTCCCCTTCCCACCTGTTTCCAGACCCTTCAGGACAAGGATGGCCTCAAACCAGTACTGAGAGGCATGGGGGCTCCCACAGGGCTTCAGGGCCAGGCTGACTCATTTGCTGTGGTGGGGTTTTGGTGTATTTTTATAAATGAGGTTTCTAGTGCAACTGGTTGCAGGGACTTTTGAGAGGGTTTTTTTTTTCCTTAACATTTTGAGGAACAAAATTTTTTAAATTTTAAGAAAATACCCAGAGCAGCCAACTGCCAGGAGGTTTAAAAAGAAAGAAAGAAAAAGTAAAGAAATGCAACTAAACTGCCTGGTAAACTGTAAAGCAAGACCTGTGTCATGATAATTGTTTCTGCTCACTGCCCCAGATCATAAGACAAGTTGGGGACATGCAACTCCTGCCCAGTCTGACTGAAACCAGTGCCACAAACGTTTTCAAACTGGTGCAGAGGGAGCAGGAGGCAGCAAGGTTATGCTCTGTGGTCGTGCTTTTGCAAATGTGTAATCTGAGATGGGGAAACAGAAGAGGGGCAGAAACGGCACAGGCTTCCTTCATATTGAAAAGTCATTTGGCATTTAAGACACTTGAAACAGCAACAGAGAAGGGGGAGAAAAAAGAAACCCAAGATGATTCTTCAAAGGAATGGTATCGGCTGAACTGTTTCAGGAGTTGGTTGAGTCACGTTCTCAGTCTTGTTTTTCTAGACCTTCACAGGGTGATAAGAAAACAGAACAGAGCAAAGGAGCCCTCACCAGGGCTGGGGCTGGTCAGGTTAAATCAGTGCTGGAGTTTGCAAACCAAGGCACGGAGAGCTGGTGGAGTCTGGTTTAGGTGGGTGCTTCTTCTCTGCCTCTCATCCCCTGCCACAGGGGTGATTTCCTGGTGGGGCTGAGCTACCAGCACAGGTACTCATCACCCACCCGCAGGAGCCAGCTCCAGGAGTCCAGGCCGTTCAGGAGGTGCAACAGGAGGCTGCTCTGCAGAGTCAGGGACCCCGTGCCTGCATCCCAGGCAGGAAGGGCAGACACAGTCTGTGTTGCTTAAACCCACCTCGTGGGTCTCAGTCCTTGGGGCTTTTAGTGCATTTCCTGCGTCATATGCAAAAGGCAGAACGGCAGTTTGAAGGGGAGACAAGCACAGCAGACACCAAACCTCTTCCTGCAGTCTGGGACTGGTCAGAGTGAGAACCACTGGCTGCAGAGAACAGCCTGAAGCTTCACTTCACCCTCAATCCCTGCCTTGCACTCCTCCCCTCCTGAGCCACCTGCACTAAGGATTCCCATGGGAGGGAACCCCTCAGATACCCCCAGGAGGGTTTGGAGAAGGTGAGAGGAGGATGAACACAACTGAGCACACAGCTGCATGAGCATAAAAGAGGAAAATAAGGGGGGAAGGTGAGACAGAGCTTCTAGGAGACCTCAGGGAAGGCGTTCACACAGGCCTGAGGATGAGCAGTAAGAGTTTTCACAGGTGGCTGAGGATCTCCTACCTACACATCACCCTCACATATTAAAAAACATCCCCCCTCACAGGTAACTCTATTTGTTATTAGTGGAGCAGTTGCATGTGTTCCCTTAACACGGGGACAGGGTGCAGTGGGTGCAGCTCTGTAGTGAAAGTTCATCAGCCTGGGCTGGTGCAACATGAGCAGGAGCCCAGCAGAGCAGGCTCCAAACTGAAAGCCAGCAGAGCTGAGTCCAGCAGGCACCAAGCACAGGAATCAGTCACACTCATGAACAGCCAGGCTGTGAGGAGCCAGGCAGAGCTCTAGGAGGAACAGGCAGCTGAAAGCCAAAGGTGTCTCCTTGCTCAGCGCCCCCAGAGCTGAAAATCCACAAGGAGTGAGGGGCTGCAGGGACCAGCCAGTGCCTGGAGTGACATCCTGGGCTGAGGCATCCCTCAGGGAGGGACACACACCTGAGTGATGCCCAGGGCTTTCTCACTGACACCTTCCAGCTGAGCAACTTTTAGTGGCAACTGCCTGAGGTAGATGCTGGGACCAACTGTAAAACCAGAGAGGAGAAAGCTTTCCCTGGCCCCTGCCCTGCTAACCACAGCAGGAAGAGCTGCTTGGCTGAGATTGCTCTCTGCACCATCACACCTGCCTCTGAATTCAGTTTTTCCTCCCAGCTGTCAGCATCCTGTATTTTCACATCCCAAAGCAGCAGAAGCCAAGACTTGACATTTAGAGACAAGCAATAAATTTCAGCCAGTTCCAGTTCTATCTGTCCCATGGGGAGCTGAGCTCTCCTCCCCACAGCCCAGACACCACACAGGCACAGCTGGGCTGGATTTATGGCTCTCACAGCTGGATATTTTCACATGGATTAAGCTGCACCCTCACTGCTCAGACACAAGGGAACCGGCTACTGGCTGCCTGCAGGGAAAAGTGATGGATAAAATCAAAATGGGTGCACTGTGCCCGAGCTAAGAACCCTCAGCTCTCAACCTCCACTGCACAGCGTCCTGGGCACCCTGGTATAGATGAAGAGATCCCTGCTCGCTGCAGGGGGTTGGACTGAATGACCTTTAGAGGCCACTTCCAACCCAAAATGTTCTGTGATTCTGTGAAGCTGGAGGGGCCAGACTCCTGGAACTCCAGCAGTGCTCTGACAGTAATGCACACGACCCTGGGTTATCTTGCTGGCATCTTCCCCAGGTTTTGGTTTCCTCAGCGGTGAGGGTTCTGAAGGGTTCACAGTGCCATGGGCAGCACGACCCACTGCTTTTTCTAAGTGAGAACCATGTGGAAACCCCCACTCAGCCACTAACACGGCATCTCCTTCTTCCCTAGGCAAGCAGCTAAAGGTCACCCTTGTTTTCAGCCTCCCGCTCGTTTTTCAGGTAAGATGTTTTCAACAACATTGTTGAAATCCAGCTGCTTTGTGTTGTGGGTAAAGGGAGATCTCAAAAACTTGGAGCAGCCACCCACAGTCACAGAAATGTGTGGGGACACAGCTGCTCACCCCAGGATCCAGCTGTGGGAGGTGGGAGGGGAGAGCAGAGCCCAGCTACAGAAAAACACACAAGAGAAACAAAACCAAGGAGAGAAAAAAGGTGCCAAACGCAGTGATTTTCAGATGGCCTGGGCGGGGTTAGACCCCTTTCAGCCTCAAAAGAAGCATTTCCAGGACAGACAGGAGTGCACCACATTGACTGCATGGATTCCTGCTCCCTGCAAATTCTTCATCTGACCAAGCACGGAGCTGGAGAAAGATGCACCAGAGGGAAAAGAGTTCATCATCTTCCCCTGCCTGTTCTCGCTCAGAGTGTCCTGGCCCAGCAAGGAGGACCCCAAGCATGGAGCTGTGCCACAACCCGCTCCCAAAGCCGGGGCCTGGTCCCAGTGCCTGTGGTCCCTCAGCAGCAGTGGGCACCCCCCGGGCCGTGGGGCTCCCCGGGGCTCAGCCCGTGCTTTTCCCTTTCACTGCTGGCAGGATGTGGTGAAAGCCAAACCTGCCGAGATGGAGAGCACTGAGATACTCCCCGATAGAGAGTGGGGGAGTCCAGGGGAAGCCTTTCATGTCTGTGCGATGGGGAGAAGGTTCTGGAGGCTATTAAGACACAAAAGAGCAGGGCACAGGTACCGCAGGCTCTGTCTGCCCCGCAGGTTACGGCAGAGTACGAAGATGAAATGAGTAAACAGAACTGAAATCGGGGGCCTGAATGAGATGCTGGCCCCCTGTCCGTGCCGACACGGAAACAGCTTCCTGTGCACTCACTGTGCTTCCTCACAGCCTCACTGACACCTTCACTGATTTTTAATTTAGCTGGAGGATGTTTTATTTCTCACATTTTATCTGACAGCCGGCTGTGCACGCACAGCTGGAGGCGGGTCCTGGAACACTCTGGAAAGCTGCCACACATCTGAGGGTTTGCAGGTGTTACTTTGGCTGAGCCCGAAACATTTCTGGTGTGAATCCCACCTGGAGCCCTCCAGAAAGCCCCAAACCTCACATATTTATGGGAAACACCTTCAGCCACGAGGTCGTGTCAGCTCCGTTTGTGATGTTGGTATGAGACAGTATTTGGGAACTCCCTGGGACTTCTCTCCAGGCTCCATTCCCAGCACGGCCACTCAGGCAACACAATCCTTGTCCTAACACACTCTCCTTCTCTTTCCTGTCCTAGTTCTGTGCCGGGAACAATGTCACTGATGACTACGACTACAACAGCACCATCGACTACAGCATGTTCGAGTCCCTGTGTGAGAAGAAGGAGGTCCGTAACTTCCGTGCTGCCTTCCTCCCAGCCATGTACAGCCTCATCTGCCTCATGGGGCTCCTGGGGAACGGGCTGGTGATGCTCACCTACATCAACTTCAAGAGGCTGAAGACCATGACAGACATCTACTTGCTGAACCTGGCTGTGGCAGACATCCTCTTCCTGCTGACCCTTCCCTTCTGGGCCACCAGTGCAGCCACACATTGGCTTTTTGGGAGCATTGCCTGCAAAGCTGTCTACTGCATCTGCAAAGTGAGTTTCTTCAGTGGGATGCTGCTCCTCCTGTCCATCAGCATCGACAGGTACTTCGCCATCGTCCAGGCAGCCTCGGCCCATCGCCTGCGCCCCAGGATGATGTTCATCAGCAAGGTGACGTGCATTCTCATCTGGCTCCTGGCCTTCATCCTCTCGATCCCTGAGCTGGTTCATAGCGGTGTGAACAATTCAGAGAGCAATCCCCGCTGTTCCATCATCGCTAATGACCTGCAGACCTTCAACACTGCCATCAAAGTGTCCCAAATGGTGTTTGGCTTCTTAATTCCCCTCCTGGTCATGTCTTTCTGCTACCTCATCATCATCAAAACGTTACTCCAGGCCCGCAACTTCGAGAAGAACAAAGCCATCAAGGTCATCATCGCCGTGGTCATCGTCTTCGTCGTCTTCCAGCTGCCCTACAACGGCGTCATGCTGGCCAAGACCATCTCAGCCTTCAACCAGACCAGCTCGTGCGAGGAGAGCAAGAAGCTGGACATGGCAGATGACGTGACCTACACCCTGGCCTGCTTCCGATGCTGCCTCAACCCCTTCCTCTACGCCTTCATCGGCGTCAAATTCCGCACCGACCTCTTCAAGCTGCTGAAGGAGCTGGGCTGCCTGAGCCAGGAGCGCCTCTTGCAGCTCACCTCCTGCCGCGACAAGAGGTCCTCCTTCGCCATGGAGACAGACACAACCACCACCTTCTCCCCGTGAGCCGAGCCCTAGGCACGCTCTGGTCGAGCTGAAATGGCTTTGGACATTTTCTCTAGTCTGAACTCCTGGCAGAGCAAAGAGCTGCCGCACCGCAGAGAAGCTGAGGGGGAAATCCAGAGGTCTCCCCCTATTTCAAGCAGCAAGGACTGCTGGTCATGAGTGGAGAGACTTTACAAAAGAGTTGTCACTAACAGCAAAGCAAGGGAGAGGTGGTGAGAGTACAATTTTTCCTGTTGTTTCACCTTCAGTTTAGTCTTTCCCTGTCAAAACAAGAAATGCTCCAAATAGAACATTTACCCTAAAAGCGACAAGCACCAAGAGAAAACAGACATTGGTGCAGCAGAGCTGTTGTTTGGAGCTGAGCTGCCTGGAGCATCACCCTTGCTTTGGATGCTGCTTTTAACAAGCCAACAGCTCTGCAATCCAACAGAAATGCCCTTGCACTGAGTCAGTCCAAGGCCAACCCACACCCACGGCCTCAGGCTTGATCCAACACACAACCTCAGCTGCGGAGCATCCGAGCACACAACAGCTCTGCCTTCCCCCACGAAAAGTCAGAGATGACCACATTTAATGTGGCATCCCTATAAACTCTAGCCATAATTTCAATTATGTATAATAATTTCAATTTGTATAATATTGTAGCCACTCGTAGCTCTGTCAGGGAAAGTACAAATTCCACTTTACTTCTGCCTGTATCCTGTTTCTGGACTGACCTTGAGACAAATACGAATGTGGGTTTTCTCCTCCCTTCCCAATCCTTCTAGCAGCACTTCAGCTGCGTTTGAAGTCAGATTTGTATTTCTCTCATAAGCTACTGGGGCGTGCTTTGCATCGGTGCTGTCGGCACCAACAAAGGCACCACTCACCAGGGTTTGATCTGAACGCAATCCCACCCCTGCCAGGGCCGGGGCAGCTGAACAGCAGATTATTGTCGTGGAAAGTCAGACCTTGGGGGAGCCCAGACCGTAATTCCAGTTGGCACTTTCACAGGAGGAGCGACGATTCCTGGTGGCAGAGGAGCGCTCTGGGAAGCGCTGCTGTGGGACAGCTGGGAGGAGCTGCTGCTCACTCCGTGCAGGGACAGCCCGTGCAGCTGTGCCTGTCCTTGGTGTCCATGTTCCCTTGGACACACAGCTCACACAAGAGCAGCAAAACACTCACTAAACGGACACTGATCCTTTCTTTATCAACATGCGGATCCATCAGGAGTGACACTGAGAACCCTCTGGGTTCATGGGTTGGAGAGCATTGCTTTAGAGAACTGAGGATTCAAATCAGCCTTCCAAGACAGAATGCACTGCCTGAGACAGCACTGCAAGTTTTTTACCTGGCTGTCATCAAATCTAAATAAATTCTCCATAAATCATTTACCTCTGGTGTATGGGATTTTTGCCAAGGGCTGGGATTTGGGAAGAGAGAACGTTCTGCTCTGTGTTACCTATCTGTGCCCAATTGTTGAACTCACTTTCGTTTGCAATGCCCAGGTAACTGTACAGAAGTGCTGCTTCTCTGACACGTGAAACAGGGGGTGCCAACTCACAATGAAAAGCTATTTGCCCTTGGTTTCCTTCTCATCCTTATTTGGACGAGACACAGCTATCATGATCTTGGCCAGAGCCAGGGACACCCCCAGCACAGGGTATGTGCAGTTTTCCTCATCAGTTTCAAGACATTGTTAATGTATATTCAGTATGTAAAGCTGCTTTACACAAAGTTCAATCTGTTTGTGAATGTACCCTGAGAACACTCGGCTTCCACGGAACCTCTTCATGCAGAATCCAGCCAGGAAACTGCCCCACCAGCACGTGGAGCTGTACTTGTGTCCTGTAGATAAAAGCCATTCCCCTCCTGCAAATGAAGAGGTTTTCAGGTCCTCACAGACCAGATGAATTCCAAACAGGACAACACACAGCTGCTTCCAGGAATGAGATGCAGAGGCAGCCTCTGGGCCAGCTGCAGCTGGGGCCTCAGCGAGGTGGTGATGTCAGGGTGCCTGCCTTTCCCTGCTTAAATTTAACGGACAGAACAAATTTGCATCTAATTTAGGTGAGTCATGTTAACGTGTGTCTAAGATCCCAACCTGAGGTTCCCCAGTGATATCTGAAAACTGACTGTATTTTGCTACTTGAGAAAAATAAATTATAACGATTTAAACAAAGTATTTCTGGGTTTCCATTGCATTTTCTCCATTCTTGTACAGTCCTTGTCAATCCTTCTTGTTTGATCAGCTCAGCTTCATACCAGTGCTGCCCTGCAGGAAAGAGAGCGTGGAAATTAAACTAAATAGAAAAATGTTGGTTTATTTCATCTGCTGATGGATTATAAAGGAAATAAGTCAGCAGCACATTTAGGAGTTTTTATTTTAACTATTAACCCACCTTTTCTTGATGCTGCTCCACAGCTGGATGTACCTAATGGCTACTCATCAACCTTTAGGTGAAAATTCTTTGAGCTGTTAGCATTTCACTGTTCACATGTAATTAAAATTCAGCAATAAACCACCATGTTACTGTGGGAATTGCTCTTAGGGAGAGGCAGCAGCTCTGGGCACTATAACCCCCAGCCACATCCAGGGTGAGAGCAGCCACTGCAACTCAAACAGCGAGCACAGCGCTCCTGCCCGACCTCCCCGGGTAATTCCTGCCTCAAAGCACACAGGGGGAGTGAGGGGGGGACCCGTATCCTTCACAAAAAGTGCCTTGTAATTGTAACCACGGAATCAAAGAGGAAGAAACTCAAAGAACACAAGGAGACAGAACAGGCGAGTGCCAGAGCTAAGGCCCATTTCTGCTTTCACTGAGCAATGAAAGTCTCAGGTTTTCTCCCGGAACAGGAAGGACAAGGTGAGTTTCAGCACCTGGCTCAGACACTCGAGAAGCATCTCCAGACTACAGCACAGCTTCAGATGCAGAACCTCAAACCCAGGGATCCTAAAATAAACACTGGTGAGGTCCTCAACTGCCCCAAGAGCTTGTCGGTGCACGAGGTGCAGTCGGTCGAGCAGGGCTAGAACTGGAGATCTGCAGAGAGCCACAGCACTTTGAACCATTCCCTCTGCTCCTCTGAGGTGACTGAGAGACAAACTCCTAATTAAATATTCAGGAACTTTCTTGGTTAAGAAAACAGACTCCACCTTAAAGCCCTAAGCTAACCCAGTAAAACTTACCCACCAAGCAATCACACAGAATCACAGCTTGGGACACAAAAATTGCAGCCAAGCCACACAGAACTTGTTACAAAATAAAAGTAAAGTACTTCTCTGATGGATTTAACTTATTTTAGTAGCTTTCACAGTTCCAAATCTTCTTTTAAAAGCCAATAAAAAGCCTGGCCCTCATTAGAGGGAGGCAACACAGGTTTGCCTTACACCACATAAAAGGAGGGGAGGGAGTGACTGCCCAGTCCCAGCTGTGTGGAGTCCTGGTGGTTCCTGCTCCTGGAGCAATCCCTGCTCCAGGTTATTGTGGGGAAATCCTGCATCACTCAGAAGCCCTGGACAAATATCACAGCTGATCATTTCTCCTTCCCTGACAGTTCTTTATCTCTGTGCATGTGTAATTTTTAAGCCATGGTTTGAGAGCCCTTGGAGTGCCAAATGGATCTGGGCTGGGTGGGAGCCAAACTGGAATGAGGAGCAAGCAAAGTGGCACGGGGGGAGCTGTCCCAGGGCATGGCACTGGCGTGTCACCTCCCTCTCTGCCCTGGCTCTCATCGCTCACTGGTAAATCTCTTGGTGGGAAGGGGAAAGTTCTCCATGCAGGGCTGCGGTTTCTTTCGTGCCACCTGGGCAGCGGCGTGAGGGAAGTCCTTGTCACCCTAAAAAAGAATGAGCTGGAACCGAGCGAGGTAAACAAACCCTAAAAATAATGCCCGTGGCTGATGGGGAAGGGTGGGGGCACAACCCTGCATCAGCCAGAACAGCTGAGAGCAGGCCATGGCTTCCTCCTCACCGCCTCTTTTGTAAGGAAAAAAAACCCCAAACTCCTGTTCTGGGGGTGGAGGTGTCCCACCTCAGGGGAAAAATTATTGTCCTTGTTGGCAGAGCTGCCTCACCTGGGGCCACCTCCCCCTTGGGCACGGTGGGGTTCTGGCCATCCCTGGGCCACTGGAAGGAACTCCTGGGGAAACTGAGGCAGCTGAGACATCACCTGCCCTTGGTGTGTGCCACCACAAGCAGCTTCACGACCTCAAAGCAAGTGAATCAAAGCGTCTGACCAGCATTTTTTATGGATTAGGAGGTGGCAGGATCAGCTCAGAGCCAACTGTTGGCACCAAGCAGGGACAAGAACACGCAGTAGGGATCAAAGGAAAAATAACCAGATGAGCAGCGTGCTGCTGCACTCACTGACAGCAGCACAAGCCACTGCTAGACCACCTCAGAGCCCCGGGCTGGGAGTCCTGTCCCCAGCCCTCCTCCTCCTCACGGAGCCCAGCCCGTCCTGCTGCTTCCCCAAGCACCAAAACCACACAGAATATCCCTGGCTCTGTGCTCATCCCACACGTGGGAGCCTTCAGAGTCCCTTGCTGAAATCAACACAATTTCAAATGTTCAGATTTAGCAAAAATCACCAACTTTTCCAGCCCAGCTGAGGCAGTCACCGACCTGCCCAAAACGAAAGTTATTTTTTCACTTTCACTAAGACCCCAGTCCTGCAGAGCTGAGTACTGATATTAAACCAGCAGAGAGTCAAGAGCTGATATTCGACCACAACCTGTCACTGCCCCAGCTTGTTGTAGAAACCTTATTCAGGTCTGAACAGACAAGGAGCCTTCTGGCTCCACGTGCAGGGCAGCTGCAGAGTCAGCCCAGGCATTTGTCACTGCTGAGCCCCTGCAGCTCCTCATCTGCAGGAACTGAAACTTCCCTTCCTGCTGGTTTTTGTTGTTTTTTTTTTTAATTCAATTGTCTTTAAAAAAAAAAACAAAACCAAAACACAAGCAGAGAGATACTTTTCTTTCTTTCTTTGCTGCTGCTGAGTGCTGGCGCAAAAATTAATGTCAAGAGATCGGGGGTTTTACTGGGAAATTTCTGAGACTGAAGGACAACTCTAATGTTCAGAATCATCCTGCAGGAGAGGAAAGGGCCAAGTGATTTCCAGTGCAACAGACAAAAAGGCCTTCCAGGATCTGGGATCTGTACGTGCTGCTCTGTACCAAAACCAGAACTTCTCCCAGCGGTTGCAGCTCTGGGATCCTGCAGGTTTTACCCACGGCTTTGTCTTCTCACCAGGGAACGTCCCAACCTCACACACACACACACACACGTGTCCCAGCAGCCCTGGATTCACTGCTGGGGCAATCCCAGCAGAATCCAACCCCACCGGGGCAAAGCCCAGCTGCTGGGGCTGCACAGGGAGGAACTCTTGTTTTCAGGGCAGAGTTGGCTGATGCCCCGGGAGATATAACGTGTTTCTTCTTCTTCTTCTTCTTCTTGGCTGCAGCAAGCAGCCTGTGCCAGGGCGGGGAGTGGGAGAGGAAAAAAACAAAGCCCTTTAAGGATGACTAACCCAGGCTCAGCGTTGCACGAGCCCCTTTGAAGAGTTTTCCTGCAGGTGGGTCCTGGTCCTGCCTGGCCAGGTAGGGGGACGAGGCTCCTGCTCCCACTGTGCACGGAGGGGGAGCAGGGCAGAGCTGGGACGTGGCTTCCAGCAGGCTGTGCAGGGTTGCAGCAGACCTGGAAAGGCACCAGATCCCTACAAGACTCATCCAGCAGCTCCTGGCAGGGCCCCCACAGCCCAACCCAGAGCAGCCCTCACGTGCCAGCGCTGCCTGCGCAGCCCAAACAGCCAGAGGCGGGAGGCTGGTTTGGAGCTGCAGAGAGCAACCAACAGAAAAAGGCTCCCCAACGCCACAAACAAGCCCTGAAAAGCTGCCAGAGCCTCCTGCCTCCATTGGGCAGCCCCTTCCAGGCACTGCCCAGCCTGTGGCTCCTGGCCCTGCACCCACGTGCCAGAGATCACCACGGAATCACGGGTGGGTTTGGCTTGGGGGGACCTCAGGACGGGGGAGCAGCCCCACAGCTGTGCCACAGGTCCTGTCCCAGCTGCCCCAGGGCATGGAGGTGATGCTCCAGCCAGACATCAGCTCTGCAGAAAAGCTGCAGAGCAAAAAGAGCTGCAGAGAAGCTGTTCCTCCCAGGGAGCTTCTGGTGCGTGCTGCGCCCCCACCAAGGAGCTGCTCCTGAGCTCCAGCAGGGAAACGAGCCCCCTCTGTAATCACCAGTACAGAAAGAGCCTTCCCTCACTGGGCATCTCCTCCCTGACATCTGAAACAGAAACCAAACCAAACCAAAACAAGAAAAAAAAAAAAGAAAAAAAAAGAGTTTATAGGAAAAGCCCAGAAGAGAAAGGCACTGGTGACCTCCCCAGGGCCTGAATGACAACCTCAGGGGTGACAGGACAGCCCAGACAGGCTCTGAGTGACCATCCAGCATGAGTCTGTGGTCAGCAGTCCCCTCTGGCTGCAGCCCTGGGGAGCAGCAGAGACAGAAAACTGGGATAGGGGAGAGCAGGGACATGGTCTCCTCCATGTCCTTCCCTCAGAGCCACTCTCCTCTCCTCTCCTCTCCTCTCACGAGTTCCCTGTTCCTGGGAGAGGGCTCCCAGCCAAACCTCTGAGCTCGCCACAGGCGACCAGGAGCGACCACAGCGCTCTCCTTGAGAGCTGCTGACACCCTGTGGGAACGGCTGGGAAGCGATGCACACACAGCTCCTGCCCTCCCAGCCAGGACTCCCAGAAAAACTCGGGAAAACTGACCCTGGAGTCGAGGTGTGGCTTCAGACCGTGTCAGTGGTCTCACGTGGAATCCCTCTATCAGCAGTCAGGATAAACAGTGGAGTTGCTCTACTTTGGTTTCATTTAGATCTATTGGAAGTGATTTTTAAATGGCTTTGATTCACTTGACTTTTTCCTCTGGATCGGCCCGTGCCTCTTCCACGTGACCTCAATAATCCCTCCTCAGTGCTAAGCTCCATCCTGTTTCCTACATCTCCCCATAAAAATGACACGTCCCACAGATCACCTTCCGCTGGCTTTGCTCCCAAATTTCCTAGACAACTCTGAAAACCATAAATGGCCTTTTCCAGCCACCTCCTACCACGTGGGACCCTGTGGGAAACTCCAGTGCAGCTGCCCTGGAAAAATCCCAGCCTGGAAAATGGGATTTGTCAGGCAGCAGAAGATGCTTTTTTTCAAGGAAGCTTTGCAAACACACCCTCTTCCCCACGAGGCCTCATTGTGCTTTTTAATCTCTCACCACACAAGAAGGGGCGGCTTCAGCTTCTGAATTCATAGATGAACTGAGAAAAACTCTGTCAGCTCAGCCACCAGCGACTCAAAGACTTCTCACCGTTGTGCAGGTGACACAAACATTTCCAAGGTGTGAATTTTGCACCGAGGTGAAGCTACAGCTGGCAGAGGCTGGGACAAAAACTCTGACAGTAAAGGATCCCTCTGCTGCGAGGTTCTGTCAACCCTAAAACCATACTGTGTAAACAAATTGTTCTGGAGTAATTCCTGTGTAAAAAATAAAAAAAATTAAAGCTATGTGAGAGCATCCGAAGGGGGCTGTGAGGATGGAATGAGGAAGGGTCTGAAGGAGCCGAGGGAACAGCTGGAGCTGTGTCTGGGATGCTGAGCTCGGACATCAGGGAAAGGTTCTTATCCCAGAGGGTGCTCAGGCACTGAACACTCCCCAGGGAATGGTCCCAGCCCCGAGGCTGGCAGAGCTCCCGGAGCGCTTGGGGAGCGCTGTCAGCACACGCTGGGATTGTCGGGGTGTCCTGGGCAGGGACAAGAGCTGGGGTGGATGATCCTTGCGGGTCCCTTCCAGCTCAGGATACTCCCTGATTCTGGCTTTGTCAGCAAAGATGCACATGAAAATTGACAGCTTTTAGAGCAGAAACACACCGATGTCAGGCTCTCCAGGGGTGCCCAAACCCCTCAGACGCTCTCCCAGCTCCTCCCGTGTGTGTGAGGACCACCTGAACTCCCCCCGTGTCCCCCCAAACCCACTCCCTGCAAACTGGAACCTTCCCCAGCTCCACACACATTTACCAACTCGTGTTTTGCCTTCTCCCCTTTGTTTGCATAGCAAAAAAAAAAAAAAAAAAAGAAAAAAAAAATCCCTT